>ARYC01017283.1:0-95876 GCA_000711775.1 Oxytricha trifallax
TAGTTTAATGGAACTAAATTTATAAAAATGGAGCTCCATCTCTGAAGTTTGTTACAGCTTCTGCTAGCTTTCTCCACGTATCTTTACCATGTTGAACTCCTATAAGATGCCCATATTTAATACTAAGATTTTTAACAGTAGGATCCAGAACTCTATATATTAAAATTTGAAATTCAATAACAAGAGAAGGAGCAAGTATGGAATCTATAAGTACTGCAATGAAGAGGGTTGAAGCTTAAGAAATGATCTCAAGATTAGAAGCAAGGAAGATCTCTATCGATACCTCACTTAGCATGGTAAGCATGTGACATATACTTAATCATATACTATAGTGGGATTAATCCTTCAAACGATGAAAGGTACCAAAATTTAATTTTTAAAAGCTATACTCAGTGATGAGAAGAAAGCCTTCAAAAACAATTAAATTAAGTTGATTGAAATACCAAACTACTCAGAAATTTCAGTCACTAATCTCTACGATGATGCAATAAAAGATGAAGAGTTGGTAGTTTATCTTACTACTAAGAAACAACTCTCTAACAGACTTTCAGAAAGGAGCTTCTTCTTTGATGCTCTTGGCACTTTAAGAGATAGTTATCTCAGAGAGATCATTGAAGAAACTCACAAGAAACGCTACTCTATTTCTCCAGAAGATTAAAAGAAACAAAGCATACTTATAAGCGAGACCTGGCTTGCGGAGCTTAAGAAGCATCTATACCTCTCTAATAAGCTTTGACACATAACTTTGTAGGGAAACCTGGAACTGGTATATTCCTAATGAAAGAACATGAAAAGGTTCACATAGAGAGAAAGTCATAGACTATTCATGAAGTGAGCAAGAGACTTATAAAGATTTTTAAAAGCCAGATGAAATGAAAATCGATGCAGGAGCTGGCACTAAGAGAAGAAATATGGGCCCAAGCAAGCCATAAGAAGAGGAGAAGAAAGAGAAGCCAAACCCCTTTATGGGTTAGTTTAATATGTGAACATATTCATTCGTTAAATCTAAAACTTATTTATAAACATTCATTCTTCCTTCTCCCGCACAAACTGTTGTCTTATCTATGATTACTCTCTTGCAGCTACTCTAAATCAAGTCTACTGTATCTATAGGCAAGTCATGCATTAGGTGATATAGCAGCAGTTTCTTGTAGTGGGTCTTTATTTAACTCCAGTAGAATTCAATTCCATTAAATTAAGGGCTGTAAGGAACATTGTATACAGGAGTAATGTTTAACTCTTCATAAGCTTTCTTAGACTCCTTAGTCTTATGAACTGAGAGGTTGTCAACAAACAGGATGATCTCCTAATCGTTGTATTTATCTCTCAGCTTATGTAGGAACTCTATGTACTACTCTCGCTTAATAGAGCGAGGATGAATAACATAACTTTCTAAGCCAGAGTCTTCACTAATACCTGCTAAAATTGCATGGGTTACAACCTTTACTTTCTAATCGTAGACTTCTATATTATCATACTTCTTATACCAAGACTTATTAATAAAGGTGTTGAAGGTAAACACAGCTTCATCAGCGTGTATGAACTTGATGTTATTGTCAATAGCCCTCTGCATTTAATCATATATATAGTTTAAATTATTACTATAAAATGGCACTGTAAAATCAATCACTCTCTTCACTCTGTTGACAGTCTTGAAAGTAATACCATTTCTTCTATAAATGTTGGCTATAGTTTATGGAGAGATACGCATGTCAGGAAACTTGCGATGAAACATCACAGCTCGACTAGTCTAGTGGAAAGTGTGCCCAATACTTTAAAGTCTTCGAGTCACAGAGGTAGTCAATATGGTGCTGTGAGAACTTTTATTTTCTTGCAGGATGCTTTCAAGTGCCTGAATTATAATGCTAAACAGCCAACAAGCAATGATACCTAACTGTTGAGGCACTCTTGCGCAGGAGCTTTGCTATAGCAGCATAATTCATTACTGGTTTGACTTAGTCTATATTAATACTTGTACCATACCTAAGCTTAAGCAGTAAATCTAAATATTACTCATCATAAATAGACCCTAAATTTCGCTAATTTCTATTTCTCATTTTGCAAATTGGCCTAATTTCTCTACTAACCCCAATAAGACCCCAACTATACCCTACAAATCAAAGCACTTATAAACCTCACTAAGGGGTTTTGGGGTTTTGAATGTCATCGCTTTCCTTTTAGTACTTATTTTTAGAGCTTTGAGAGACTGGGTACTCATCGTTATCTTCCTCATCAGATTCCTCATCAACCTTTTCCACTCCCACCTTTGATTAGTTTTTCTAAGACTATTCTAACTTGGAAAATTGCTAACTTTGCCCAATGCTTTCATCAAAGTTCATCGAATAGTCAATGTCGTCTTCCTGATCATGCAGGGCATTTGCTTTTTCAATAAGCTTGTTTTTGCTCTATTCTAGGACTTTAAGGCTTTGCTTAGCATCACTAGCTGAACTTTAGACGAAATCATCTGAATAATCTTGACTATCCTCTGGGATTGTATCTCTAACCGATTCTTTAATGGAGTCTTAGATCTTGTTATTGCTGTGGCTAAATGCTGATCTCTTGCTACTTTCAATTTATTTATTTGAAACATCTCCAGAAATGCTGTAGGACTCATCAATTTTAATGCTTTCATCGATACCCATGCTACTCTCAATTCTCTAGCTAGATTTATATCTGGAACTTCTGTCTCCACCACTACTATGATCCATAGATTGAGAGTGAGCTGAAGAGTATTTCTCAGGACTGGCAAACTTGACATTTTTCTTCTTTTTAGGGTCTTCACTAACAGATATTGGGCCCATACTCTGACTATAAGATCTTGCACTGTATTCATTGAAGTTATCGCTGCTTTCTTCAATGGCTCTCTTAGCTGCATTGATTCTTTTGTCAATTTCTTTGTTTATATCAAGGTTCAGAGCTAAATCAAGCATCTTGCTTGCTTGTTATCCTTCAATTTCTTTTAGTTTATTTTTCAGACCTTCCTCTATAGCCTTTTCTTTCTCTGCAATTAGTTTCTGAGCTGCTTTCTTCTTTTTTGCAATGGCTTTAGATTCTGGATCATCTTTTCCCAAGTCCACAGTTAACTTTTGAAGTTAATCTCTGGCTTGTCTAACTCTCAATGACTCATCAGATGATTCATTAATATCACTTAAATCATGTGACGATTAACTTATGATGTTACTTCTGCTTGAGTGTGGTCTTGGAGAACCGATTTATTGGATCATGGATTTCTTGTCCAAATCAAGCTTATTAATAAAGCTTCCCATTTCACCTATAGACTGCATGAACTTTTGCTATTTCTTAATGAAGTCTTTCCTCTCTTAAGTTATCCATCTCTCAATATCAGAGTTTTTCTTCTTGAAAGTTCTTGGTGATATCTCTTTCTTTATAAGCTTCTTCTTTATTCTCTCTTCTTTCTCGGTTCTCTTTTCTTCAATTGCTTTCTCGAACTCCTTCATAACATCATTGAGAGCGTCTTGATCGAATAAGAATTGCTTGAACTTCTGGTTAGTAAAGTCTTAAAATGAATGCTTTTCAAAGATTCCACTGCCTTTTAAATCGCTATCTCCTTTGCTCTTCTTCAAAGCGTTTTTGCTGTTTTTTCTTAAGGCTTCTTCACTTCCCAATGCATATCGCATTTTCTACAGCTCATTGTTTTATCTTTAAAGTTTATCCTTGTTTCTTTTCTCTTCTTTGAGCTTTTTGCCCTCTATGTGAATGCTTTCCTCGATGTCATCGTTTGACTTTTGTTGTTAAGATGCTTCTTCGATGTCTTCCTCAATTTCATCAAAATCATTATCAGCTCCAGCTTGAATAGACTCCATGATGCTATCATTATCGTCATCATCAAGACCTCTACTCAACTTTGCTTTAGACGAAAGCCCTTTTGATTCCTCAATGTAATCAGAATCATAATCTTCTCTTTCACTTGATGAATCAACTGTGATTTATGGTTTCTTTTTACTATCCTAGTCTACTACTTGATATTGTTAATGCTGAGCTGCTTGCTGATGTTAAATTACTATTGGCTTATCAATTATCTTCTGAATATTCTCAAGGATTACTTTTCTTTCCTCATCAGTTTGTGCAACTCCAGAAGCGCCGTTTGGACCTAAGAGCACAAGTTAGGATAAAAGTCTTATTTGTTCTTCTCTTATTTTATTGATTTCATCTTTGTGCTGTTTCTCAAGTTCTAACTCGTGAAGTCTCTGGCCCATTAATAATTTATCTTTCTAAGCCAGACTTTGATTGATTATTGCAATTTACAAATATACCGATATATTCTAAATGAATTATATTTTCTCCATTCTTTCTACAACCACTGTAGATACAGATGCTTCCTCGTAAACATAATATTCTAATAAAATCTTAAATTTTAACTTTACTATAATTTATCTTTTCATTTCTTAGAGCATTTCATTGACATAGTTCTTTCTTTTGTCTTCATCCATTTTCATCTTCTTCTCAAACTCTGCCATTTGAATTTAATGTTCAGTAAGCGGCTTCTCTTATTTTTATACGTTGAGCTTCAGTTATTTTCTCGCAGATTACTTGTCCTCTGAAGCCTCTAGCTCCTCTTGTATGCTATCCTCTCTCATGCTACCTCTTTTCTGATGACTTGCTCTGCTCACGGACATTTGTTGTTATATGAAACTCTCTTCCGCAATAGACTAGTCGTATTTATTTGGACTTTTGAAGCTTTTTCCCATGGACATGGCGAAGTCTTCATGAATATATTCTTCCTCTACGATTGAAGTTGAGTTCTTGTATTCGAAAGGCTTCTTATCTCTGGGGTTCTTGAAACTGCCACTGCTTAAGCCTTTAGATTCCTCGATGATGTCCTCATCAACTGTGTCTGTTTTTATGGACTTTTGATCATCGTCTCTTTCAAAGCTCTCCGTATAGATCTCTTCATCAATATCTGAATGAGAAATTTTTCTCTTTTAAAAGGATTTCTTTAGTTACTAGGATTAAGCTAATGAGTCAGGTTTTATTGGGGATTTTACTACGGATGGTACGATTTTGGGAGCATTTTTTCTTGCAAATATTTCTATAAGTGAAAGTGAGTCTTTATCGCTTTTTTCCCTAAAGAAATTCTAAATTTAAGGCTATTATGCTGCTTATGGTGCTGACCTACCTCTCAGTGACTTTGACTGCATCTAAGAATATGATTAAGATTAAGAGTTGCTTGAATCTCCAATCTTCTCTTAAATTGATGAGCTATGAGCCAGATTTTGGGTTTTATTTTGCTCTCTTAACTTCTACTTTTCTTTCAAGAATTTCTGAAGGTTGTAGCCAGAATTGAACTTGACTTAATCTTCAAAGTAACCATATTCTGCTTCAATATCTCTTTACTTATCAAATCTTACTTCTCTAACTAATTATCTAGCAAAATAACCTCTGGCCCATTTTTAGATTACAATTGAAGCCTCCATTTCTTTCTACCTTTGTTTTTCTTATTATTTTCTGAATTCTTATTCAACGTTAATAACTCCAGGGACAGATTATTAGGCATGTTACTTTTGATTTCTATCGTTTTATTGAAGGTTTGTGACTTGTCTGTTTTGAGAATCTGACTTTTAAATATAAGATTCGTCGGACTAGTTCTACCTGAATCTTTCTGGATGTTCAATTTATTCTTTAAATAGTTAATGTTCCTTCAACTTTGCATACTCTGATATTTTACTTATAAGTTAGACCATACCATCCTTGCTAAGCTTAATTTCATTAGCTCTCTCTTCTGATGGTTCTCTGCTCTTTTCTTTTTTTATTGGCTTCTTGATATCTACCTCTTCAATTTTCCTCTTTTTTATCTCAATTAACTCTCCATATCCATTGTCGCTGAATAAGCCATATCTATCTTCTCTAGCACCAAACTTCAAAGTGTTTTAGTAGGGGATATCAGAATTACCAGGAAGTTGATATTTCATGGCTTTGATCTTATTAAGTTGCTTTTTATTCTATTTTGCTGGCTTAGTAATTGCCTCATTTGAGAAGATATCTGATTGAGATTCGTTGTCTATCTCAAACTAGCCATCTATGTTGTTTTAATCATAAACTCTTGAGTTATCCCTTGATCTTTGATTCTCGTTCTTACTCTTTCCATTCTGAGTTTATTACTTTATTTAGGATTTCTTAACAATCTACACTTTCATCTTAGAAGCACTGTCTAATGATTCATCATTAAGAGCTCTATCTTAGAATTTTACCTATCATGGTATGTTTATGAAACTATTAGAGATATTAGCATCATCTTAATCACTCTTCTAGAGTTACTCATCAATCCAATTTCTCAACTCATTAAATTAGTCGACATGATTGGATTTTGGTTTCTTGGTTTTCTTTTTCTTCTTGAGGTCTTTCTGCCTTTCATCCTCAAGGGCTTATAGCTTCTCTTTTTCTTCTTAAATAAGCTTTTCTAGCTCTTTCCTCTTAACTATATCTTCTCTGATTTTCTTAGTGTTCTCTTGAAGCTTCTTGATTTGCTCTTCTTTTCTTTATTTATCTTCCTCTAGCTTTTGTTTCTCCTCTGCCATTTATTGCTTCTTTTTTCTCTTTTAATCTTCTAAGAGCTTTTTCTTATCGATTAGAGGGGCTTCTTCTTGATCTTAGATTGGTAACTGATTATCTTGGTAGTTTTTATAAGCACTTGTAAGGTCTCTGTTAAGATTCAATACAACTGGCTTGTCTCTCTTCTAATTCTAATCCTTGAGATGATCTTTGACTTTATCAACTAGCTTTCGCTTTTTCATTTCTTGCTCTTCTTTCTCTCTTAGCAACTCTTTGATTTTATCATGATGCTTTTTCAGAGCTTCTTCATCGAAAATGTCCAAACCTAGCTGCTTTTTAGAATCTTCCTGCCTCTTACGTCTTAGCTCTTTCTACTGCTCTCTTTCCAATCTGGCTTCCTACTTCTTTTTATTATCAATCATTTCCTGTTCCTTCTTTCGTGGATCGAATCTCTCAACTCCCTTCTCCTTCTATTATTTGACAAGTTCCATGTTCTTCTATTTCACTTCGTCAGCTTGGTCTTTTTGCTTTTTTCTCTTTAATTCTAGCTCTTCTTTCTATTTCAAAGCCTTTTGTTTCTCTTCAATCAAAGCTTCTTGGGCTTTCTTAATTAGATCTTTAGTTAAGTCTCCAAATTTCCCCTAGAATCTGTTTTGAGTGAAAGGAATATCGACATCTACTTTTTATGGTGAAGGAATTTTTCTATCGAATCTATTTGCAGCCACAATTTTTGGCTTTTCACAATCTTTGTGATTTGCTTATTCTCCAGATATTAGTGTTTTAGGTTAATTTACAGAAAGTTTAGCAGATTTAGGCCTTTATGAACTTGCAACTTTATTTACATAGGAGATTTAAGGCTTGACTGAGGTATTTGGCCCTAATTTACTATGTTTAATGGAGTCTTTCTTAATCTATTGACTTGTTGCAGATTTTGGTCTGTGCTTATATTTTTATAGTTTTTATTAATCAAGCACGCCACTTGACTTTATTGTTTGTTTTTGAATGGGTAGCTCTTTTGGCTAGGAGTTTTTGTTAAGAAGTTCAAGGTTAGCTCTATTAAGAGTATCTGTATTTTCATTGTTTAATTTTCTCACAGGTTGCTTGCTGATTTCTTACTTTAAGCTATCGTCTCTTTAATTATAGTTTTTCCTTTCATGAGTTGGTTTTACATACAAGACTTTCACGGGAAATTACTCTATAAAAAAATTTATTAGATTTAGTTTTATATTGCTTTTGAGGAAATACAATAACCCAATTCTAATGGATAATATTATTGACTCACTTACTTTCTTAAGGCAAAGTCACATTTTCTAAGTCAATTAAGTTAATTCCAGTTTAATTTTCCACTTTTTTGCCAATTACAAAAGATTTGGTTTGCACCCTGCGTTAATTTTGAGTCTCATTGTAATCTCGTGCTGCAATAGTATTTTCAAGAGTTGATTATGCATCATTAAAACTTGCAGATGAAGCAGCCATTCTAATTAATATTTTTTATCAAAATACTATACTTACTGGAAATCCTTAGTTTAATTTGAAAAGTTTCCTACTGGCGTAAAAACAGGCACTCCAGTAGGTTTTAGTAAAAGTGAAGGCTGTCTCATATCAGTTTAAGAATTTGGGCGACCCATCATAGAGCCATTATTTTATGATTAGTTTGAATTTTAGCCTATTAACATTTCAAAATTATTATTCAAATTTATTTATTCAATCTTTTAACAAATATAATAAGAGTTCCCCTATGTTTCAATATGCATTTTGAATCTTAATAATATTTACCTTTAAAATTACTTCAATAATCAAGATTTCCTTCTCATTTAATGAGTTTTTCATTGTCTCCATCTGAGCCCATATTCATAAAAGTCCATTCAAGTCCATTAAGTGGCAATTCTCTATGTACTGGCAGAATCATTTCAACATAGTTCGTAGTGCCAAATATCACGAACAAGTTCTCTTTCCAAGAAGTCAACTCAAAGGTTGTCACCTCATCTGCTTGATCTCTATTCGACATGAATTCAATAACTGATTAGCCAAGCATCGCAAGGTACCAATTCCAGATAGAAAATATCAGCATAATTATTGAGAGGGCGAAGTTTTTCATTAGAATTATGTTGTACATTAAGTTGTCTCCTTTTCTCTAAAATTGAATTAAAAGTGAAATAGAGTTTTACCTCAGGTTTGTCAGTGATAGATAGTGGATAAATCATCAAGCAACTAGCAAATGCAATGTAAGAAATAAACATTAAGAAATATCTATGGTTTTGTAGGCCAATGCAATTATTGATCCAAGCTATATCAGTTTATTTCATTAATTAAACTTACGACAGTGATGATCCATAAGCATGACATCCCTCATGCATACTTTGCAATGATGAGCTCTTAAAGGTTTTACAGGTTGTGATGGGCATTTAACACATATATTCTTCTGTCCACTCACACCATGAATCAATGACAAGTAACTTTTATTTCTGTGGCTGAGTAGTCTCTTTAAGGTTTCTGAGAAATGCTCTGTTACTTCTCTAGGTAAGGGTTTCTGGGTTGCTGCAGATGAGCGCATAGTAACTCTTTCTGGATAGCCTGGTTCTGTCCAGCAGGATTTGTAGTGAAAATAGATTATGCAGTAAAATGAATAGGCTATCAGCAATAGATAAGTCTATATCAATAAAATTAATATCCAATATTGAAATTAAAAAATAAATGGGAAAAAGCTTACAGTTGCAAAGAGAAAACTGGAGTGTTCATAAAGTGAAGGTAGACTCAGCTTAGCAAATACGTAAATATTAGCCAATATCAGAATATATATAAAAGTAATGAATATCCTTCCAAGTAAAGTCATACTCTTAGCTGACTCTTTTTCACTAAATCGAATGAGTTAAAGAATAAGGGTACCTATGAGCTTTTTCAAAGAAATTCATGATTTTTTAAATAATCCAGTGCTCTTCTTTCATAATAGAGGCTTTTTCCGGTGCCATTGTATTTTATGACATTTATATATTAAATTTTAATTAAATAGTTTTCGTCTCAAAATGAGTTTTATAAAAATGATGATTTTTATAAAAAGCGATCAACTTTTAAAACTCTTATGGCTTAATTTTTTGTAGTATATAAATTATGTTAATTAACTTATTCTTTTCTAGCAATCCCCACTATATATAGTAATTCATTCATTCACTTGTTATCTTGTTCGGTATAGAAATTCTGGTATTGGTGCGTCTATACTTTAATATAAAGTTCAAATATTATTGGGGATTCGACTATTAAAATCAAATGATTAGTGATTAAATTGAAGGATCATAGTAATAGAAGAAAGAGTTATTGGGAGTGAATTCAGAAGTATGGTTTTAAGTTTTATTTTAGTATACTTACAGGGTCTCGTCATCGACATCAGTCACTGCGAGTTCGTTAAGCAACATTTGCATGAGCATGTCTGTTGCACTTAGGTTGGTTAATAGCAACCTGTTGTTAAGTGGCATCATAACTCCATTTATACTGCTGAATGTCATTCTAAAATACCAAATTGATTAGTATTTTGTCTTATTAATGGACAAAATAGCGTCTGAATTATTATATCAATTCAATTATATTCATGTGAAAACTAATAAAAATGCTTACGTGTTGAGTTGATAGAAGGTTCTTTGAGCTTATTTCAAATTATAGTGCATTGACATCTTTTGGAAACTGAATTTATAAGATAAAAAGTCATGTATATATTTTACTTTGAGTATTGGGATTGGAAGTTCCTTGCATTGCGGAAGGAACTCTTGAAAAAGCCATTAAAATTCATGACTGATAATTTATTATAAAAAATTTGGAATTAATTTTAATATCAGGTAGTTAAGAAATATAATTTTGTTAACAATTAAAAATTTAATCAATCAACTACTATTTATATCTAATGGACATTTCATTGTGAGATATTTTTTGTTCTCTCTTTCTATGAATTTATAGCTTTTCTAGGCTCACCACTATTAAAAACATTTGTAAATATGCATGAAATTATTCTTACTTTCATATGTGTAAAATCTTATCCGCTTTTTTGCATCTTTGCAGCTTCGTCTAACCTTTTCTGTTTCATTTAAATTTCTATAATAACGAATTAGCGCTTGAAATATCATTAGAATTAGATAAGAAAAGAGTTTCTCGAAAGAATTTAAAAGAAATTCGATATATTTCATCAAGTTTTGTCATAAGAATTGCTTTTATATCAACATAATAACTTACCAATTTGAGCTTCTCGAGATAGTCCTCTTGCTTAATTTTCTCTCTTTTTCTATTCAAATACTGCTGCTCTTTACTATGCAATCTCTTCTCGACTCTAAAGCATGTTTTTTAATAAAATCTGTACTTATTAATCGAATGTATAGACGGGATAATTTGCAAATCAATACGCGTTTTTTTTAAAATAGCTTACCAATGCATTTTTATTTTGATTATTATTCTAATCACAATTGATTTTAGAAAGAAAAGAAGGCTTAATTTATCCAATCATTATAATAATAATATATGGAATAGTTATAAATACCATAAATTGTATATAAATATTTACTCATTCTGTGGAAAATTATTTAGGCTTTATGGAGAAAAAATATATTTCTTCACCTCCTTGAAAGTTAAAGAATTCCAAAATTTATATTAAAAAAATATTTAGGTAATAAATATATGATTTCAAAACAGAAAATTAAAATTTTTTAAATTATTAGCTTTATTTGAAATATTAGCAGTATTTGCATTATTGCTATTATGAGCACTAGTTCTTGTTGAATCACCAGCTCCCACCTAGACTCCCTTTTTATTTACTGTCACTCCTGCTTAATTTTTAGAAACTTTCGCTTTCATACATCCACATGCTGCTCCCATTACAATTATAATCGGTTATAATTTTATTTATATTTTTGCAATATTTTAATTCAGAAATTGATTTCAAAGTAAGATAAATCTTTAATATATGATTTTCTATGATAATTATCAAGATTTTTATGAATTAATTGTTGATACACTAAATTGAGAGGGTAAGTTGACCTTGATAACACAATTCGAATTGAGTGGTACTGGACTGTTAAAAGTCAATCGCATTTTATTGCTCTCTTAGACAATGAGTAAAAATAGAAGATAAATCCAAAAATTAAAGAATAATCAATAATTTTCTTACACTATTTTAATGTTAATTTTAATAATATAATTAAACACTACTCTATCTCGAAATTTCAATTATTTTGATATAGAGTGCAATAGAGTATTATAAATTACTAATATTATTTATAGCTCAAAATATATGGAATTAAGTTTTAAAATAATCTAACGTTGTTTAATATAATTTACCAATCTTAAATTAAATATAAAAATATAATTAAAATAAGACTGATACCTTTAAATTGCTTTGTATTAATAGTTAAATTAATGATATAGTTAAATAAAGAATATTTTAATAAAAAACATAGATTAGATTATTTTAAAACTTAATTCCATATATTTTGAGCTATAAATAATATTAGTAATTTATAATACTCTATTGCACTCTATATCAAAATAATTGAAATTTCGAGATAGAGTAGTGTTTAATTATATTTATTAAAATTAACATTAAAATAGTGTAAGAAAATTATTGATTATTCTTTAATTTTTGGATTTATCTTCTATTTTTACTCAATGCCAGCAATGGAGGATGCAACAGAGCTATCAACTTAAATTGCTCCACTGATTATAGTTGCAGATTGAGATACTTTTAGTGTAGAAGTGCCTCGATCAATGTTTCCACCTTGAGAATCGGTTATGAGAATTGTAAAACCGGATACTGTTTCAGTTGATAGGGGGTTGCGAAAACTTGTCACAGAAAATGCTACTTCTTAACCCAAGACTTTGGCACCGAACGCTCCAGTGACTGTTAGTACAGAGTTAGCAAAGGCACATTTACCAAAAATTAAGGTTCACATATAGTAATTTTAATGGGTATTTTTTTGATTGAAGAGATGCTGTAAGCACTGCGACAGTTGAACAGGAAATTCCACCTTAGAAATATTCAGAAGGATTAGAAGCAGAAGGATTCCATTTTGGGAAAGTAACTTTAATCACGCTTCCTATTGAAATTTCATGAGTAGCTTTGAATCTTATTTCTAGATTTTACTTTTAACTTTACTTAGGTTAATATTATTGGACTATTTTATATATAAAATTTACTAGATTTGAAGTAGCACCTACAATCAAACTTGATGGAGTTAAACTAGCAGACTACAACAATCCCTCAGTTGCAGTTAAAGTAATTCCTGTGGAAAGCGAATCAAGCAATAGTGAACTACCGCTAAAAGTCTAAATTGAGAATGAGCTAGTAGGAGTTGTGCTGATTGGATTAGTCAACACACTTGTAATATGAATTTCAAAAGCGTCAGCTGGAAGTATAGCACTTAATATTATTGTGATAGTCCTGCCACTTGCTGTACAAGCTGAGATTCTACCGTTACTGGGAATGACCTATAGAACGAGAATAAGGTTATAATTGAGTAATATTTCATACGAAAGTGCAGGTATGGGATCCTGAACTGATTGAAACCTCGTTGGGTGCAGTGATTTATATTGAGCCTCCATTTGGCACTTAAGTAATTAAGGTTCCAAAGATGATCAGTTTAGAATTTGTACTTTAAATCGTTGAGGGATCTGATTATACGCCCACAAAATTTAATGTTGCTCCTAATAGATGAACGATAAATAGAGTTATTATCAATACCTTTAACTACTTAAAGCAAAGAAAGCAACATTAGAAAGACAAGTAGTTTACTATAAATAGTTGAATGAGAATGAAAAATTTACAATTTTTTCTTCAGTTTTTAGGGGAATAAGTTTTGGAATTTTATAAATCATAATTTAGATTATTGCTTAAATTTTATTTTTCAAACTCAAAATTATGGATGAATTTCTTATTGATTTTTTTCATTATACAAATGCAGAAATATCTTATTAATTTCTGTTTTAAAGAATTTTGAATAACTAGATTATTTTTCATTTTTATATTTAGATTCGAATATAAATTAACTTAATAATGAAAAAATTCTTATTTACCCTAAAGTTTCAGTCTTTTATTTTCTTCCATGATTTATGAATATATTATCTTTAAATTCAAAACAATCATTAATTAATTTTTGATTTAGCTTTGAATCTTTCGACAATTAACTCAGTACTGGTCTCTGGACTCTTTGGTATTCAAACCACTATTACTCCAACTAAATCAACCTCAGACAATTCTTTTACCTTCACTCAGTGTACAGCCTACACCTCAAACACCCTTGCAGCAAACATTGTAATGGATTCTTTGAAGCTTCCAAACTACAACAAACCAACTGGTAGTTTTACTATAACTATAAGTACTCAATCAGGAAACGCTATTGCTTAAGTGTCAAGTGGTATTACTTTCACAGCTAACCCAGGTACTGTTTAATCAGTTACTACTTAAGCTGTGAATCCAGTCATCTTAGCAAAAACTGGAATTACTTTTTCTATTATACCGTAACATACTTTAGATTTGACAACTAGGGCAACCATAACACTTCCCTCCACCTATGTGTTTGGTACGGCATGTGTAGTGACAAATGTTTTAAACATTAATGTTGCAGCTAGTTGTGGTTTTAGTGGCCAAACTATCACAATTAACAACTTGTTGAGCACTGCCTATATTGGAGGGTCTGGTTCTTCCATATCTTTTAAGATTGAAACCATTCAACTTCCAATGACTAATGAAACAGCTAGTGGCCTTGTTGTCTCATTCTTGAGCTAAGACACAACCGATTCAAATTATTATGCAGTTGATACATTAACAACCTCTGTCCCTCTAACATTTTATAATTTATTTTATGATCATTTGGATATGGTACTTTCAATAAAGTATCGATCAATCCAGGTTCTTTAAATGCTTATGCAGTGACAAGTTACAATATCGAATTCATACCAGAACATTATATCCCCCAAAATGGATATATCTAGATAACATATCCCGCAGATATAGGAATTCCGGATACTTCATATTCCTAAAGCTCATGCACAAATTTTTCAGCCACATTTCCTTCTGCTCCCTCATGTGTAATTTTATGTGTTTAATGATTAAAATCAAATAAATTTAACATATCACAGTTTAATACTAAAATCAAACCATCAATCTTAGTCGTGACGTAGACGTATCTGAATGAGTTGACGTGGCAAATTCCGTGACGTGGCAGTCATGAAGTAGAAAACTCCGAAAAAACCATTCTTGCTATCACCTAGTCTTCACCTAAAATCAAGATGTCAACCGGGTTTTCACCATGGGGACAGAGCTCGTAGGATCCTACCAGAGTAACAGAAGATGGAGAAAAACGCTTACCGGTCCCACCGCTGCTGGGAAACGTAATCCCTATCCTTTCGCTGTGGTAGCTTCAACACCCTAACCCGATGTGGGAGAAAAATCCTTATCGTTGGCTTCAATGGTTTTCGTCTTCTCATTTTTGAAGGCAGAGCGTACCTTCATCCTGCTCCCTATTACCTAGGAAACTGAACTCAAGCCAGTAGACTCATCTAATGCAGGGAAATCTTAGGATCCAGCTCACTCGAAGAGTGTACGCTGACAGATTGAACCCCGCCGACTGGTCCCTCATGCGTTGCGCCCAGCAACCCCCTACCTGCCCTCGATAGGCCTTAGTGTAGTAGAAAGCTCTATCAGAAAGTCCCAAGTGGTTAGTACCACCTTGCAATTAACTTTCTAATTTAATAATATGTGTAATTTTATTAAATACAAGAAAATATTTAATTAATTATGTAATCACAGCATCTATTAGAATCATACAAATAAGCAATGGATTTAGAACTACCACAATTCCACCTGGAGGCACATAATATTCTTTCAACATCCCAGGTATTTAAAATCCAATTAATCTAGGCTCATCAAGTACTTTTAAAATTAAAACTTTCACTTCCGCTGGAATAATAATGGATATCAAAGAAACAGGAATTCTTGTGACTATGACTTAAACAGCATTTATGAAAAGTGCTTCAGTTGTTCTTGGATCATATGTAAACGCAGCTATTACTTCCTATACTTTTACTATAACAGCTTCAGTTCCGATTACAGAGGAAAATTATGTGATTATTAAATTTCCAACATAGATTACACTGCCAACCTCTGAATTATAATTTTAATTTTTCTTCTTATTAATTAATCATCACTTGCTTGTAAATCAGATGACACTGCAATATTCAATGACGTAAAATGTTTCTTAAACACTCAACAATCTTCAAATTCAATTAGAGTGACTCTAGACTTAAGAACATCAGTCTCTTAAATCAACATCCTCCAAACTTTCAAGATTACTGTAAATGGTATAAAGAATCCCACATCTACAGAGGAGACAAGCGATTTCAGTTTACAGATTACAGATAAAACATTCAAGGCTATCAATTAATCTCCTACTGGAGTTAAAACATCAACCAACACAGCATATACGTTGGCGAAGTCTAGTTTAAAGCAAAATACCACAGGTGCTGGGTAAAATGCTTAATATAATATTTCTATTTATCCTCAAAACGACATTGAAATCGGAGGTGGCATTTATCTATAATTAATAAATGACAAAAATTGCATTAATTTACTATATATATATTTTATAGTCTATCCTTCTCAAGTGAGTAATAGTACTCCCATTACGGTAAAAGTAATATCTCCTTATACTAAAATTACACCAAAAGTAGAAATCACTATTTCGGCCAGATAAATCGTCATTAGAGATGCATTTTAGCTAAAAGTTGTAGGTTCAACAGTAGATGATATCATTTTGATTGTACTTGAGGGCTTTAAGAACCCGTTGGTTAATATTACAACGAAAAAATAATTTTGATTAACTCAATTAATCTAAATCATTACTATTGATTTTTTAGTTATGCAAGTATTAATGTCACAAACTATTTCTTCATTTCTTATTCGAATAAATGTGTATTATGCAATATATTTTAATAAATTTCAATCCCAAATGACTCGAAATCTCTAATAAAAATTAATCTTAGCTAAATTTGCAGATTACACTTTTAAAATTTTACATTGATTTTATAATCATTAATCAAAATTACCCTTTTAAAATTTCTAGTGTTCTTACAATAATATCACAACATCTTTTGAAGTAAAAACATTTAATGAAAAGGTTTTAAATACCAAGCAAGTATTTTACTATGTAGACCAGGTTCTTAACGGACTCGTTTTAAACTCACCCTGCGATTATCCTTGTGCCTTATGTTCTGCGAATAGTCCTTCAAATTGTACAAGTTGTTATCCAACTGCAACTCTCAATAAACTTTAAGGTGGTACTTGTGTAGCAGAGTGCTCGGTTGGAAAATTCTTTAACTCTAAAACTGGAACTTGCTAGGATTGTACTTTCCCTTGCCTGGGATGCAGTAATTCAGCTACTAATTGTACAGTTTGTGGCTTCTAAGATTATTTGTACTTGTTCAATAATACTTGTGGACAAACTTGTCCAAATGGGTATGTGAAAGATTCAAAGAATAACGTTTGTGCAAAATGTAATAGCGAGTGCTCTACTTGTGAATTAACTCCTGCAACTTGCAAATCTTGTGCAGCATCAACAGGTTTCCCTTATCTTTATTAATCAACTTGCCTAAAAACTTGTCCAGCTACTTTAACAATAACATAACCAGGCTAATGTATAAATTGTGATCCTATGTGTAAGACTTGCTCTGGCACTACTACAAATTGTACTTCATGCTTTTCTTATATGAGATTTGATCCTGTTTAAAAAACATGTTTGGCTGCTTGCACACCAGACACTCAAATTTATAACTAGACTACTTAATAGTGTCTGAATTGTGATGATAATTGTTTAACTTGCTCTGGAACAACTAAAACATGTACTCAATGTAGAAGTAACTCAGTCTTAAATTCAGACAATGTTTGCAGAGAGTAATGTAATGCAATTGATTAAATACCATTAAGTAATGTCTGCAAATAATGTGAATTACCATGTGCATAATGTAAAGGGTCTCTTAATTATTGTACTAAATGCTAAGGAGATTACTTACTGTACAATTCTACATGTGTATAGTATTGCCCTGAAAAATATGAACCAAATAATTAAACGGCCCAATGCATATTAGTAGGACTCATTTGTCCTTCTGGTTTTAGGGTGAACGAAGCTGGAGATGGCTGTATTCCTAATGAATTTGAATGCCCTGAAGGTTATTAGATTAATACCTAAAGAACAGCTTGTGTACCAAAACCAGGATCTGCTGTGCCTTTCCCTTTCCTGATTTTCTCTGTAATTTTATCACTTTTAGTACTTGGCAGCTATATCAAAGACAAGTTCTTTACAAAAGTTTACTCTAATCTGATAGCACTTTTGAGCTTCTAAGAAATGCTAATGTATTTGCTACTTTTAGCTTATTCTGGTGCAAATGGAGTATGGGCAGCCTTTGCTTTATCGCTAATCGGTGTTTTAATGTTAATGACAGCTAACATCATTTTCTATCTATACTACAAAAGAGAGGTAATGTTGGATGATGTTTTTGCAAAATGGCAACGTTCCTATCCTAAGACTTCAAAATATATACCTATGATCTGTCTCTTTGTAAACTTTAAGTGTGTCAGACTTTTCTACTCAGGATTTTACGGTTTAGAATCTTGCCTCGCCTAATTTGAAGATCCAATGAAGAATCTCTTTAAGCCTTTAAGAATGTTGACTTACTTTAACTATGTGTTTGTCTACATACCTATATTTGTGGCAGATTGTATTGTATTCAACTAAGTAAAATGGGGCTTCTAACTCTTGGTATTAGCTATAGAAACTTTTCTGTTAATATTCACTATAATCATATTGACCTACTTTGAATTCAGAAACCCAGAGAAGCTTATCATCAAAGGTGATGAATAGTATATGAGATTCAAGCCAAAATACTTTAATGGAGAATCTATGGTAATGGCTGGTATGATTGATGTTGATGAGTCAACATTAATTCGTACTAAAGTAGTAGATGACGACTATGAAGTATTCCTAAGAAAAAAGGCATTTGTAAGTATACTAAACTAAGTAGAGAAAAACTTCAAAAATGCATAGTAAAAAGGATTGGACTTAGGAGGTAAGATCGACTAGGTAATGTCAAAATTCGATGAAAAGCGATTGAAGTTAAGAAGAGCTTTCAGTCTCGAAGAAATAAAAGAAGATGAAAGCTGGTATATACCAAGTGATGAGGAAGGAGAAGGAAAAACTAAAAATCCACAGTATACTGATAATTAGGATGAAGATGATGATTAAATGTATCAAAGAAGATATTCATATCCACTCACACCCAAATCAAAGTTGACTGTGCCTGATCCCTAATTCAAACAAAATCTGAACGACATAAAATAAGCCTAGGTTGTAACGAAAGAAAAACTTGAGAATAATGTTTACGCCGAATGTAAAGCCCCTGATAAAAACAAAGAAAAGAATCGTCGTAAAACTGTTTCCCGTAGAACTTAAACCTATCTGAGAGAGCTGCTGTAATTAGTTAAAATAATGTTAAAAATGACTATATCATTATTAAATTAGAAGGTGATGACTTGAATGAAAGCGATCTTGAAATAGTAATGGAAGACGATGCAGAAATAGATCTCGATTACACCAAAGATCTAATTGATGGTGTCATCGATGGATTATCAGAGAGTGAATCAAACATAGGTGGCGCTAAGAAGAGAGGCAAAAAGAAGAGAAAGAACCTAAATACTAAGCGAACAAAGGAAATCCCGGATTTTGAGCTTGCAGATATCATGGGAGATTTTGAAATCGATGACTTAGGCAACTTTATTATCCTTCGTGGTGAGAAGGGAGAACTTCTTGACAAAAAAGAGCGTAGAGTTAATAGAAGAGGATATCTAATTGATAGATTTGGAAATATCATCAATAAACAAGGCTAAGTTATATTCAAAGCAGTAGAGCTAGATTCCGATGATGAAATTCCAGCCCCATTTGGTTTCGAGAAGAGAAAGAAGAACCTGCTTAATCTTGGATAAGACGGAGAGTTTAAAGTACAGGGTAACGACAAGGAAATTGATGATGATGAAGACTTGATTGATAGAGAACTAAGAAACATGAGAAAAGCTGGTAAAAAGAAGGGGAAACAAACTAATGGATAAATTGTTGAGGAGGATGATAATGATGATGAAGAGAGCAGTGTCGATTCATTGATGGCAGAGTCCCCTGGTAAATATTAGCTTGACTAATTTGGAGATAATGAAGATGATATTATCGCAAGAGTAACCTAGAAAAAGTTTTCTTATTATTTAATTGAATTTAAAGGTTCCAGTCAAGAGAACTCAGCAAAGATAATATGGCAAAAAATAACTAAGAGCTGAGCATGATCTAAGTCCATAGGAAAGTTAAAGAAAGAAAGCTGGTCCTCTATAAAACCTTCCACCAAAGAGAATCAAGAAAGATGACACAAGAGATATGTTTCCCTCCTTAACGATTGATGCTTCTGAATAGAAAAAGCTTTTCAAAATTGCAGAGCAGATTGGAGGTATGGCTAATCAAATTGCAGAGGGTTAGAAGAAAAATAATTTGAATCAATCCCAAATTTCAAATTAAGAAAAATTAGAGCAGCTAAAGTAAGATCACTTTAAAGACTTAATGCAAGATAACACTAATAAATCAAAGCTTTAATAATCAGATAAAAAACTGCCTCCCAAGCCAAATATGGAAAAGATTTATGGAAACTTAGGCGACGTAGTAAATTATGAGGAGTAATTAATGAAAGATTAAATTAAGGGATTAAGAGCACAGTCGCCATTCTCTTCTTAAATTACAACAAGAATGGGTTTTAACAAAGCGGCTGAATCTTCGACTATAGGAACAGACAAACGTAGACTTAAGGGTTTAGAATCCATTTATCTCTAGAAATTTGACAAGAAAGCTGGCTTACCCAATCCTAAAAAGCAATTACAAAAAGCAAAATTCAGAAATACCTTAACTCAATTTGTTGATGATCCAGAAATGCTGGTAGACGATGGTTTAGATAGAATGAGAGAAAGAGAAATGTCGCTTTAAGTGGCAGATAAACTCGATCGCATGCAGAAGCAGTATATGATGTCAAATACAACAACAAATAACTTTAAAAATATCGCATCCTCATCATCAATGGGTTTCTAACCTACAGTTGGAGCTGCAGTTATAAGAAAGAACGGCAGTTTGAATGGATCTATGTTTAACCACGATCCCTCCCTAGAACCAGTAAAGAAGGGCAACTGGATATAAAGAGATTGATATAAATTAGTTTACTAAATATGACTTATTAAAATTATTAAGAATAGAATTGGACATTCATAAATTGTATAAATTAACTTAATTATAAAAGTTTTAACTTCAAGCTTTATTTAGAGGTAAATCTAACGTAACTGCCATATTTTTATTTTAATTGCTCTAATGTTCAGATTTATTACTTAGGGTACTACTGTCACTTGACATTTCGAGATATGTTCTCTTAACATAACTTGGCATTGCATTTCTAGTCTTTTGTTCAAGTAATCTTGGATTTATTAACTGCTTCCCTTAACTGAATCCTCTTTAATGAGTTTTATTTTCTTTTAACTTTGCATATTGATTTTAAGCTGATTTCTTATAATTGTCCAAGTTTTCTCTCTCGATCTTTGTTTAATACTTGATTTTACTATTTTTTGAATTTAATGATATTTTTCTCTAATTTGAAAGCTTCTCGTTTTAATCGTTTTATTCTTGAAAAGGGACCCTACCTGTTTTTTATACGGATATAAGTTTATCTATTTTGCTAGAGAAAGACAAAACAGATTAAGCGAAAGCTGAGACTTTCCTGATTTCACAATTATCCTTGATTGGAGTGATTTTTTATTGCTACAATCTTTCTTTTGATCTTTTGTATTCAACTAAGCTCCTTTTCATTTGACTTTTTAACAACTCAAGTCTATTTTCAGAGTTTCTTTTCATTAAATCTTTTGATTTTATCCTTGTTTCATTTTAAGATAGCTGTTCTTTATTTTCTTTTTGAGTTTAGTAAACTTGAAGCTTTTCTCTGTTAACAGATTTGCTCATCACAGATTTAACTTTTAGAACCAAATTTTGCATAAATTGTGAAGATTAGGATAAACAAAGGTCTCTTCTTCGTCTCCTTTCCTTTTACTGATAAGTGAGATTCTCTAAAGTCCTAAAATCTAAGGATTAAAAGTTCATGTCTGACATTTAAGTTTATTAGTTATTCCCAAAATTGTCATTAAATTCAGATTTAATCAAGTTATCAGCATTAAAATGACTGATCGCCCTCTATTTTTGATTAATATTGCCAACCGAAGATTTTTCATTAGATTACTAAAGGTCGATAATCATGTATCCTGGATGGTCACTTTAATTATTGTAAAATTTTTCATGAGGGTATTTTTCACAACTTCTACAACCATTATAAGAATCTTCACTTAACAAGCGTTGATGATGATTTTTTTATGTTGTATTGCCAAGGAATTTTTCTTTAATTAGAGGTGATTAAGGCTCATTCAAGTTATTAAGCAGGAAATTCTTCGCTTATTCTTAATTTTCAATTGTTATATTATCATGATTCCTGCTGTCTAAAGTTTACATTTAAGAGATTTAGTTAACAGTGCTATTATTATTATTCATTTGCCAAGATTACTTGTAAGAATGATTGTAGCTGCCCACAAAATTGTTCGACAAAATACTTATATTGTGATTAGTTTGTTGTCCACTGTTAATAGTACAAGTTTACAGATCTTTGCTATTACTGAGATTTTTAAGTTTTTTCAGTGATTTAATGGGTTAATTTCTTGAGTGATTTCTGTATGATTTGCATGTTGATGAATTGAGATTGTCGCTTGTATTTAAAACTTAGCTTTAGACAGTATTTTAATCTTTTTTCTTTTTGAAGTGTAGTTATGGAGGTAAATGAGCTGTTTAAAGAACTGGCTTCAAAAGTTAGGGATTTACTTTTACTTAGGTTTTATTTGATCTAACTATGGTAGCTACAGGTTTTACTAATTAATTCGAAACTACAGAGTTCTTTTGTACTTTTGATAAGTATGATTTATCTTTACTTTGTGATTTTTCATTTCTGTTGCTCTTTATTAGAGAAAGATAAATACATAAATTCTTGGATAGTGATCTTTTATCTAAACTTTTTTCATTATGAGACTTGTCTATGCTTTGCCTTCTCAAATAATTATCTAATTAAATTACCTAGCTTACATGACTTATACTAGGTTGAGTATTTAACTTATTTCTTGGTTTCGATTTAGATTTAAGATTTGATTGCTAACTTGATTGTAACGATATGGAATTTTTAGCTTGAGCCCTCGATGTTTAGGCTGAGGAGATTGATATCTGATGTGGTTTATGCTGCATTTTAAAAAAATTAATTTTATCTAAACTTAACAGCTAATAATTAAATTTATAAATTTAAGAGATACCAAATCTAGGCTAGAATTGCTTCTAAATTTTTTTATATTTATTATGAAATCAATTTGATTTTCGAATGAATCAGTTGTGAATATGTAATTATTGATTAATCATTACAGAATAATTTATAATTGTATTCAATAAAATGTTGGGATTATTTAAACTTACTACATTAGCTCTTTTAGCTACCTTGGCATTAGCGGGAAGAGATTATTATGAGATCTTGTAAATTAAGAAGAATTCAAGCCCTGCAGATATCAAAAAGTCATATAGAAAACTATCACTAATCAATCATCCCGATAAGAACCCAGATGATCCAACAGCCTTGAATAGATTCCAAGATATTGCTACAGGTAAGAACTTTAATAATAATCGTGTTTGAGGCTAATTTAACATAAATTTTACAGCTTATGAGGTACTCTCCGATCCAGATAAGAGAAGAAAGTATGATAAATGTGGTGAGGAATGTGTGAACTAACCAGAACATCAAGGTGGCGGCATGAACCCCTTTGGAGATATATTTGGTGATATTTTTGGAGATATGATGTAAGTGAATGTATAGTAATTAAAGCAGTTTGCCAAATCAAATATGAACTTTCTAGAAAAAATGACTAACACGTGTTTTTAATAGGGGTGGAGGCAGACGTTAGCAAGAGTAATAAGGACCATCAGCCAAACTTAAAGTTAGAATAACCTTAGAAGACGTCTATAACGGCAAAGAAATTCCAGTAATATAAAAATGATTGTGTCTTAATGTTGATATAACAGATCACTTATAACAGAATGGTCCTTTGCCCTCATTGTAGAGGTAGTGGTGCTGACAACCCAGAAGATGTTTAAGTTTGCTAAAAATGTAATGGTGCTGGTCAAATTACTGAAACTAAGAAATTGGGTCCTGGCTTCGTTTAATAATTCCAAAGAACCTGCCCTCAATGCAACGGTGAGGGTAAAAAGATGACTTCAAAGTGTCATGTTTGCCATGGCGATAAATAAGTCAAGAGTGTTGACGAACTATCTCTATTTGTGGAGAAAGGTATTCCAGATGGTCATGAATTCGTAAGTTATACTTATAATATCCTAGAGTTTGTTATTTTCCAGTGAAGCTTACTCTTTATAATAGAAATTCAGAGATGCAGCTGACGAGTATGTCAATGTAAGAGCAGGTGAAGTAGTCTTCAAGGTAGAAACCCTTCCCCACAAAGTTTTTGAAAGATCTAACAATGACTTAAAAACAACAGTTAAAATTACTTTGAGACAGGCTCTTTTAGGTTTTGAGAAAGAACTGACTCATTTAGACGGTAGAATCATAAAGATCAATAGAAATAAAATTACAAAGCCAGGTGAAGTAGAAAAGATTAGAGGTGAGGGTATGCCAGTATATGAATACCCCACTGACAAGGGAGATTTGATTGTTACCTATTAGGTTGAGCTACCCAAGACACTTACTCAAGAACAAAGAGACAGTAAGTAAATATCTTTTAGCAATACAACCTTAAATATTTTTAACTCAAAATCATATTTTGTATATTAATATCTTTATAGTGTTCAGGATGGTATTCCAAGTCTGAGAACATAAGAAATTAGGTCAAGAACTTATTTAATGTTTAAATTAACTATTCAAATTTGGAATACAAACTTCAATTTAATCTATAAGAATGAATTGCGTTAAAGAAAGATTTGATATTAAGTAAAGTATTAGTACTCAAGTATATTTTAATAGGTAAATTAAATAATATAATAAATTTAATTAGAAATAGTGAATTTCCAATTAAATGAAATAGAGACGGTGTTTTATATTACGCTAACTTTAAAATTTATAGTTTAGGTTTATCATCTAAATGATTTATTATAGATGATAGATAGATAATAGTTAAAGGCGGGAACTAATAGAATAGAGATGCAAATTTAATAGAGATCTCTACCATATATTAATCATTCTTATTTTAATTTATGATTTATATATTTTATAGCTCTATATTATTTTAGTTTGAATATTAGAGCCATATATATATACCGAAGTCTAGAGAATATACTGGGCTTGACTTAAGTGTCCCGACATCAATCAATAGATTGACAAAAAAAATTGAAGACGAGAATGGATGGAGTATCATGTTGCAATCAGATCATAGTTTTAACCTGTCACAAATATGCATAAAGTTAGATGGTTCGTTAATGGCTTTGATGATCTAAGAACTGCTCTCATTCAATCAACACAAAGTAGCAAAATTCCCTTCATTGTTTGTGATTCTATCGTGTTCCTTATTGTAGAAAGACTTGGAGCTTCAGCGTCGTTTCAGATCGGGTGCCGTAGTCACTACTTGTTAATGGGATGTATGTCCCTTGCCTCTCTGCTACATCAGCTTCTGCACCTGTTGTTGCTCCACTCTTAACACTAACAAATTATATAAGACTTAGTTTATAGTAATATTAATTATTTAAATCTTTTCACAATTTATTTGAATTTGAGAAATATGATAAATACTTCTTTAGATATTGTAGATTTATTGATTCCAGAGTTATCAATAAGATTTACTAAGTTTTTTACACTTCAATCATTCTTGATGTTCATGATGGTGGTGGTGACTTTCGTGTTGGGGGTGTTCTTCAACTTCCTCTTCATTGATTGGTTAATAGTCAGCCATGCTGTTGTAGTCATAATCGGAAACGCTAACTCCGTTGTTATAGATGGATGAAGATTTTTGGACATCATAGAAAGCTGCTGGCTTATCACACACAGCGTTGGCAAGCTCGATAGCAGCTCCACCCATGTGTTTCAAGATGCTTGGGATATCGACCTCTCCAGTTGTAGCAGCAATAGCTACTTCGACAGCAACTTCAAAGACGTTGCTTACGATACTCTTAACTGATGAAGTGCATTTTAAAATTTTAAAATAAGAAACTATTGTTCTTATTTACTTTGACAATTAATTGATTGATCAGCAGAATCAGTGCAAAGAGCACCGCAAGAGTGCTTTCCAGCAGGGCAGTTTTCCCAGCAAACTGGACCATTTCCATGATAGCCTGGTTTGCAAGGTGGATAGCAGAGTGCTCCAGATTCTTCAAGGCCACTGCTGCATCCGAGTGGTTTACCGGCACCTCTACCATAGGTCTTCTTTTGGCAAGAGACTCCAATATCAGTTTGGCCATTGATGCAGTTGGGTGAGCAGATGCAGCAAGCAGCATTGTGGAAGCCTTCTCTGCATTTGGGGTAGTAGAGTGCTCCCCATTTCTCACATCCCTCTGGGTGATCATGTTGGCACTTGCTCTTGTGCCAAAGTGCGTAACCGACACCTCTTCCATATGACTTGGGCTTGAGGCAGTCAATACCAGTATCAGTGAAGCCACCTGGGCATCTTTACCAGCAGACTGGACCAACTCCGTGATAACCATCTTCACAATTAATCCTAACTTATATAGGACTAAGTTTTATCAGTATAAAGAACTTTTTAAAATCTTATAAAAACAATTGGGGTAGCAAAGTGCACCATTTCTTTCCCATCCTTCATGGCAGGTGGTAATGACTTTACCAACTCCTCTACCATAAGCATCTTGCCAGCATGGCTCAGCTTGAGTAAGAGTAGCTGAGGCAAGGACAGTAAGGGCTATTGAACTAATTTTATTCATTTTGATCTTTGTTATGAGTGATGTTTAATATTATAATAGTGAATATAAATCCTTATTTTATATTTATTTTGTTATATCCATAACAAATAATGTATTAGTGAAATAAATATAAAACTCTTATGAATTTATTATTTTATAATTTAGCATTAAAAATTGTTATCATTAAATATTTTCTATAAATTATCTTAAATTATTCGAATTATTTCTAAAAATTTTATCAAAAACAACATTAGAAACTTCTTTATAAATAAAGATAGATAAATAATTTTATTTTTTTAGATCAATTTCAGAACTAAGATATTAAGCTTAACTTATTAATCTATTAATAAAATAAAACACCAATTTTCAAAATTCACTTTATTATGAGTTATAATAATATATTTTTATATTTTTTAGATCTATCTTTATAAATTTATTATTATTCTTTCCCATCACTTCATCAGACATTATTATTTTTAAAATGCATATTATTTCTTAATTAAATTGGTAATATAAACCCAATTGTACTTCAAATAAATTCATCTAATACTTTTTTATTAATAAAAAGCATTTATATAAACATATATTAATTGTTTGTAACTTTCTTGCCGACACTGTGCCTTGCTTTCTCGAAGTTCCTCTTTCTTAGTGCGACTTTATCCTCATTGACATACACAGCTCTCTTCAAGTCACTGATCATACCCATGACTCTCACCTTCTATGCGTCGTCACTAATTGAGCCAAGTTTCTTCTCCAATCCCTTCTGTTGTGATTTCTTCAACCTCTTGGAGTAAAGTTGGCCATCATCGAATGAAACTGTAGCGCCTGATGTTGGCCCTGATTTAGATGAACCATCTTTTTTGTCACGCTTTGAGAGCATTTTCTTCTTGGAATCTTCTTTCTTTCCATAAGCAGGTAGACCTACAGACATAAGGTTTTTGTAGAGAGCGAAAGACCTTGCGAATTCAGTCAAGTTCAAGTTGTTTATTTCAAAGATGCTTCTCATATCATGAGCATGTCCAGCATAGGCTCTAGTTGAAGAGTTCTTTGCAATTTAAGCCATATTAATGAGATTCAACCCATCTTACTCCACAGTGTATCTAAGCAAATGCCTCAATCTGTGAATTGCTTCTTGCATTTCATCTTCATCTTCGATATTTTTGAGCTATTTAAAGTACATACTCTTTTTAGGGTTTAGCACTTGAATTTTCTTTTGGAATTGCTTGATCATTTCGAATCTTGTCTTTTGATGTAGTTCAATATGATGCTTATTTTTCAAGTGTTTAATGTATCAAGAAATACAGCATAAAAAATTCTCGTATCCTCTTTCTTAAGGCATGATAAAACAAAGGGATGAACCAGTAGTTGCAATTCTAGCTGTTCTACCGACTCTATTAACATACTCCTTAATGTTACTAGATAAATCATATTATAAAATCCATTCCACATGCTTGAAGTCCAAACCTCTGGACGCAACATCAGTGCAAATCAAGATTGCTGAATCTGCCTTATCGAATCCGAAGAAATTCTTTTTTCTCTCATTGTGATCCATATCACCATGGAGTTTGTAAATGTGACCTCCACATAAAGCTTAAGCTTTTTCCTCTTCAACGCCTTCAGTACCTTAGGTTTGATAGAAATCGTCTCTTTTACCAAAGTTATTCCAATTCAAGTTATTAACTAAATGATAGAGGAAATTAACTAACTCACAGTTGCTTATGAATACTAAAACCTTTTCATCTTGATGAGCATATAGAAAGGCTAATAAGTATAGTAATCTGTATTGAGTTGGTACTTCCATAAAGTATTGTTAGATTTATTTTGGAATTTGTGCAATTTGATCTTCCTCTTCATTAAGATTCTTTTCGAAACCTACTTTTGAATAGTTTTCCATAAGCCTTTAACCTAGTGACTCAACTTTACTGTTTAAAGTAGCAGATACAAAGTTTACTTTTAGAGTATCACTCCAGAAATTTCCACTGTCAAGGGGAGTTGAAAATTTATGTGGAACCTTCTTCTTAATTACATTCAAACATTAACTCATTTCTCTATCGAAACCTTAATCCAAAATTCTATCAGCCTCATCAAAAATTAAATAGCTCAAATGACTGAGGTTGATAGAAGATGTATGTTGCAAATGATATAAGAATCTTCCTGGTGTGCATATAATCACAGTCATACCTTTTCTTAATTTTGACTTTTCTTTCTATGGATTTTCTCCTCCTGTTATGGTACCAGCGACGACATAATAGAAAAGTTTCAAAAGTTTCTTCAATTCAATCTCAATCTAAACACAAAGCTCTCTTGTGGGTGAAAATATGATACAGTAAGTACCGTTATCTCTAGTAATCTTCTCCTTGTTTAGAGACTGATTTGAGAGATATTCTAGGAGTGGGATCAAGTAAGTTAGGGTTTTACCACTTCCTGTCTCCGCCTTCAAAATCACATTTCTCTCTTTCAAGATAACTGGGATAGCACTCTTCTGGATGTTTGTCAACTGCTCAAAGCCATTAAGAAACATTTTAAAGGAAAATTTAGATATAAGAGAAAGTTTGAAAAAATGATTCTCTTTTAATACCTGCTATAGTTTGTCATTTAATGGTAAGTCAGAGAATTTTTCACCAGTAAATACCTCAGCTTCTTGCTGTTCAGCCTGTTCATCTACTAAAGGTACCTATTCTTCTAGAGGAGCAGATTTATTTTTCCTCTGAGTTAAGTCCTCTTCAGCAGCACCCTATGCAACCTATTTCTATTCTGGAATAGGAGCAGCCTACTTTTATGTTTGCACTTGTTCTTTTTCTGCCACGATTAATGGTTAATCTTGTTGTTAAGCAACTTGAGCTGGTACAGTTTTGTTAATTGTTGCAACTGGATTTGATTTTACAATTGGATTCATTTCGATATCGTAATCATCGCTTTCATCGCCTTTTTGTTGTCTAGACTTTATAGTTGACTTTTGCAATAGGGATTTATCTTTGCTAATTTGCTTTGATCTATCGCTGATAATATTATTTATAGCTCTTTACACTAAACAAATTATTATTGTTAACACATCTATAAAAAATAAGATAGTATTGAATCTCTTAACTTAGTTGAAATCTTATTTCTAATTATTGAATTGAGGAACTGGAGCTACCAATTGATCTGCTACTGAGATGACTTCTTAAGCTTAATTTCCCTCATTCAATGTTCTGAAGCCTTTCTATTGATTTAAAGAGAGTGTATTATTCCTCTTAAAAATAATATTTTTAAGAGGAATTATTTTATAACCCTATTATTTTCAGTGATTATGTCATTTTACTATTAGATTCTTTGCTAACTTTATATATTGCTTCTATTGTTATTTTCCATTAAAATATGTTGCAATATATTATATTCTTATTATAATAAATAACCCAAAACCCCTTCTTCTTTAAAATATAAATTTAATAGCTATATTCCATTTGCTGGTCATCTCTATTCTAGTTTTAATTCCTGTTAAACTTTCTATCTATGATTTTCTGCTTGCTTCTCTTATACTTATCTCTGTTTTTCTCTTGCTTGCCCTAACTCTCGCCATTCTGTTATGAAGGCTTTGGCTTTATGTTTGCGTTGAAATCTACGTTTAATAGCATTTTTATTTGCTTATTTATCTGTCGGATGAAATTATTTATTTATTACTTACTATATAATAAGAATCATATACATTATTTATATGCATTTAAACTTATAAGAGCAAAAGTTAATATAAAAATTCAAGGTGATAACATAAGTAAATTCAAAATATAATGCATTTAAATTAATAATATAATATAATCAAATTTGTATTGAGAAATAATGGAAAGATTAGTTATTTAAAATGAAGCAGCTAAGCATGTTGATGCTTATTTGGAATACGTAAAGTAAGTCAAAAATCATTGAAATTTGAAGGGAAGTTTTTATTAAACTTCTATCTTAGTATTGTGGGAAACGCAGATGGTGGGAAAATGATGAACGAGAAAGAATACGAGGAGTTTAAACAAAATATCAGAGAAGCAAGAAAAAATAGATTATATGTTTAATGGAGAAATTCAGAAGGCATGGACTGCAGAACTATTGGACCAGCCTCTTAATGCTTCTGTGGTCATAGATACAAAGAACATAATTTCGATGATGTAAAGGGCAGAAAAGTTCATTGTAGAGCCCCAAAGTGTCCCTGCAAAATGTTCACTTATGTACCAATCTGTAAGTTTAAACATCGAATAGTAATATTAAATTCATTGAAGCACTTATAAGCGGAAGATTCTTGAAAATCTCAAAAAACTTAATTTTAACTTTTGTATTTTAGTTGGGTCTTAAGACTTGAAGTGCCTTTGTAAACATTCATGCAGAGATCACAATCCTAACACAAAGAAATGCTTGAAACCTGGTTGCAAAAATTGTCACACTGGATTCACTAGTAAGCATGGTTGCAATTGTCCAGAGAATTTCGACACTCATGAAACTGTCTTTGAAAGCAGAGAAGAAAGAGAAGCAGCTGGTAGACCTGTTGATCCTAAGTGGATGCAGGAGTAAAATGTAAGTTTAAATTCTAATTCAAATTTATGATTGTTGATAAAATTCTCTATTATAGATGACTGCAGGTATGGGAGGTCTCACTTAAGGTTACATGGATTTAGTCCAAGGCTAAGATAAACAAGACTTTTAAAATCCTATGGCAATTATGAGCAATCTTTAAGGCAACAACATGTTAATGGGAACTTAAATGAAAGCTTTAACTTAAGGTTAACCGAACTAGTTAACTGGGCCAGCAGCAAAAAAATAAAAAGCTATTGGAAATAGCAGTCACAATAGCTTACAGAGTGTGGGCTAATAAATTATGCAGTCAAGTTCTTAGAGAAATATACCAAGTAGCGATACTAATGCTCTCGCTTTATTCAGTACTCCTCATTAATTTGCTCAATAGACAATCAAAAAGCAATTAAAAAACTTGAAAATGCGTTGAATTGGAATTTTAAAATTGTATTTTGTATATTAAGATAATCTCTAATGTTAAAAGTAAATGTTGCATTGATCAGTGAAAAAGGATTTTTATCAATTCAAAAAATAACAAAATTATAATTCAAATTTATAATTCATAATGAAGCACGAGTGGGATTACGCCCAAGGCGGAAAGACTAGCGTTAAAATTCATAATGCTCCAGGTGGAATATAATTATTTTTAAAAATTCATTTGGAAACTCCTCATTTAGTATCGGTTGGAATGGCGATTAAGATACTAATCAAAGATCATATCATTATATAATTTATGCCTATAAATGGTCTGACTTATAACCTATAAAACTATTGTCATAGAGATAATTTAAACAATATCAAAACAAGGTGAACGATTACTAATCATCTTACCAAAAGAATTCTTATGACGGATATTACGGGCAAGTACCATCAGAGAATGTAGGTTTCGCTGGAGCCCCAACTAAAACCATAGACAACAAGCAAAAATTGAAGGGAGGGATGAACTCTCAATACGACAGACAACCCGATAATCAATACGATAGACAGTCCCCTCAAAAACACTACCCAGGTGCCACTGACGACAAGCCATCAGTTAGAATGCACGCTCCACCAGGTGGAAAATCCAGTTTCAGTATTGGCAATTAATTCTAAGAAGAATACTAACAGCCAGCTTTCAAATAACAAGATATGAATAAGAACAGAGGAGGTTACGGTGGTAACTAGGGCTATGAAGCTCAAAACCAAGCATAACCCAGAGGTAAATATCAAAATGACTAATTCAAGTCATCAAACGATATCTTCGGCACTGATAACAGCAGTAGTTACAACAACAATCAAGCTTTCGGTGCAAAGAAAGGCAAGCAATCATATGGTAACTATGATAACTACGATGATAATTCAAATCAACAATACGGCAGAGGGAACTAGAGCAACAAGTATGATTAAAATTATGGAGGCGGCTATCAGCAGAAACAAACAGGTGGAGATCCAGTGTTCGGTCAAAGAGTCGAATCTGGAAGCAATTCTGGTCCAACTACTGACAAGTCATCAGTTAGAATGCACGCCCCACCAGGTGGAAAATCAACTCTTCAATTGTTTTGAAAATTAACAGTTTGATATGTTGTGTGATAATAGAATTAAAATATATTTGACTTGAAGTTAGTTATGTTATTTGAGAAAAAACCTTTAAATTTGTAAAATTTATTCTTTAAATAAGTTGCTAATGAATTAATACAAACATGCTGAACACTAAGAGGAAGATCTAATCATAGTCCTGGCACATAAGCCCATAGAATATCCTTTTCCTTTTTGCCTTTTTTGTCTCCAATTTTTCTTTGAAGTTCCTCAGCTGATACGCCGAATTGTTCACAGAATTACGCTTCTGATATGTGCAAAATTTCCTCAAACTTTATTACCTTTTATTGATCTTTAAGAATCTCACATCTTGGCTTTATAACTGTTGAGTAGTTGAATGCCAAAAGCAAGGGGAAAGCCTTTTCGTATTGCAAAGCTCTGCCTAAAGTTCTAGAGATGTAGGTAATTTTTGCTTCAAAACTTGCCCAACTCTTAAGGAAAATATCTGGATGACGTCTAATCATGTTTCTAATATAGACATCGCTAACTTTTGTGTGCTTCTTGATTAGCTCAACTTTTCTTCTTAGCAAGTCTTTCTTGTTCTGGTAGATGAAATCTGGGTACTATACAATTATCTCAATAACTTCTTGTGCCTTTATGTGATGGAATTCTCTGAGGTAGTCAAAGAGACCAAGCATGGTTCCAACTCTGCTAGCGAGGATACCACCGGATTTAAACCCTGAAATCTTTAAATTATGTTTTTCATGCATATAAATTAGATACTGATAAACAGCTTTTAATATTCTTTTTCTCAACTTATGTAATATACTCCTTGTTACCTATATATTTATTGTTTTTATTGTTTCAACTAAAATAAAATTATAGATGGAATGTGAAAACTTACAATTTTGATTAGTTGTGGCTTTGTAAGTCTATATTTCTTGAATTCTCCCATGAATCTTTAGACTTTCTTTTACTCGCAGCAGAATAAATAGGGGAATGACTTGAAAACTTGCATGACTTCTTGCTCTGTGAACCCATGATACAAATTGAAAAGGAACATGATTTCCTTCATTTGTTCTTCCAAGTTCATACTGATTAATTTAGGGCATTCAACAAGTGACTTCATTGCTTCTTACTCTGAAAGTCCCTTTGAAGACATCAATGAGAAGTATTTCTCAATATGCTCTTCGCTTTTTCCCAAAATGTAGGGATATTTCACAATAAGTGTGCGAAGTACGTCCAATTCAAACCCCTTTTTCTCAACGAAAATCTTGTGCATATTGTTCATGCCTTCGTTTTCAACTTTATCTAAGAGAATGAAGGATGGCTTGTATCTCATAACGTAGTTGATTTCTTCTTTAAGGAAACCATACTAATTAATCAACTTTTACTCAGCTGGGAGAATATCATTCTCGAAGCTTAGATTTAGAGCTCTATCAGGGAATTTACTCATTTTCAAATTAGGGAAGTGCTCTTTCATTTTTTTGGGTAGGTCTGGTACTGCTTATTCAGCTTGTATAATCTATACAAAAAATTCAATCAAATACATTTATTCTAAAATTTCATCTTCGCTATACAGCGTTCTATATTGGGTATTAATGAAATCAAAATGTATTTTACATGATCAGGTGTGAAAGTTGAAGTGCTTGCAACCTCTTACTACTATGATATCATTCTCTTGTTCATTGAAGTTAATTACACAGTCTTTAAATCAGTTGAATTATTATTAAAAGAGCTGAATTGCCTTGAGTTCATACTCATCATCAATCTATTTTAGGTATTGTTTTGGAATAGCATTGATAGAGTCAAGTTTTTCATGGAAAAATTATTTTAATGGACAGCTTTGCTGATCAAAGTTTTACTCAAATTCATCATATTTAATTAACAATTATAAGATAGAATAAATTGTAAAAACATACTAAAATGTTTATTATTTAAAATAATATTATCACCCAAACAATATAATATAATTTAGAGGCTATAATTTATTAGTCAACAATTAATAAATCAATATTTAACTTATAATTTTTAAGTTCGAATTTAAAATGAAAACTATAGAAAGATCATGCAAATTACTATAAACCTTATTAATATTAGTTTTTCTGCTGCATTTCAGTTTATCATAAGATAAATCTAATGAAACTAATGTATATAAATTCTTTATGTCATTTACATTTTAAGATAGATTGATACAAATGAATAAGGAGATTAACAAACCCTTGATCAAAACAAGTGTCAGCCATTCGCTATAATCTAGACTTATAACTTTAATAGAATGGTGCCAACTACTAATCTATAATGGATGACTAAAGTAAGTTATATTTTCTCATTTTATTATGAATAGGATGGTTGTGACATAGCGCTATAACTCACAGATTAAGCAAATTACACGAAAACTTTAATACCTGATTAATAAATTCAAATAATAGTCAATGGGCAAATTATGTTCAAACATGAAATAGAAATAATCCCTGATTTATTGAACACGAACAATTAAGATTTTAGTTATTAACTTATTGACAAAAATCAAAAGGAATTGAATTCTGGAAGTCTAAGGCTGTTCAAAATATTATAACCTACAAGAGTCTAAAACCTCGTAAGTTTTAAAAAACAATGAATTAGAATTATTATAATAAATTGAATGAATTAATAATTTTTGATATTCTAATCATTCTTTGAACTAAAGAAATTTAGCTTTTAGTTTATGAAAAATTATGATTGTATTATTTATAATTAATTTTTCTTAATTATTCTAAAACTATTGATATGTTCCTTTTAAACTTTAAACATGAATCAATTTAATTTATATAACAGTGACATTTTTTTATCCTAAATAATTGAGTAATTCGTTTTATTTTATTTCAAACATGGATCATGATATTAATAATTCAATTAGCATACTTTAAAGTTTATAAAAGCATCTAGAAAAGGATTAATTTACCTACAATTTTTTAATTATCGACAGTACTTTAATCTTTGATGACACTAAAATTGTGGATTACTTCCATCAAATCCAAAATTTGACTTAGAGCTTTCCTTACTACATGCTTAATTTCAATAGATCAAGTGATTTTTCAAAGATTTTCCGGCTTCAAGAAAGACAGCTCTCAGATTCTATTAGAAGTTTTACTATCTAGAACACTCAATTCCTTCTGCTATACTCTTAGGATATATTCAAAAGCAGATATGCCATTTCAGATAAGTAAAAAAGAGAAATTTTAGAAATGATGAAACTTAAGGAAAACTAGACACTTAATCAGTTCAATTTAATGATAACTGATAGACCTATATATTGCTCTGGACTTTCTGACATTTGTACATCTCAGGCTTTACTGCTTAAGGGTTAGTATTAAGATTACATTAACAAGGGTTAAGTGGATTTGGTAATAAGCGGAAATAGTGAGCAGTATGAAAGGACTTACCCTAAATTTGAGTATAAGAATTAAGATCAAAGTGATCCTACTTATATACAGAATGCCAAATACCCAGTCTACGTTAATATCAACGGACCAAGGAGTATTTAAAGCTTAGATGAATGGGGATTACAGAAATAGCAGTGGTCTGCAATGTTAAGAAAACAGGCATCATATGGAATGATATAAATCGCTCCATTTCAAGCATATTAACTTAGCTACAGCTAGTTTGATTAAAATGGCAACCAAATTGACAACCTAATAATTGAAAAAAAGCAGGCTATAAGTTAATTTATCAAAAACACTTTATTAAGCATCTTGAAAATAGTTCTTATGCTTGCAGTACTTTACTTAATCGGAATCTTATATATATTTTAATCTTAGCTGTTTAGTTTGGAAAGAACTAATTGAAGTATAAGCAAGCAATCTTCGAGGGCATTCCAATTATAGATGACGAGAGAGGCTTAGCAAACAAAAATTAAAGCTTAAATACTATTCAACATTAAAGACTAACAACTAGGGATCCAGATTAACTAAAAAGCTCAAATATGGACAACGAGGAGGGAGTTGAACTTATGGATCTATCTCAATCTAGAAGAAACAACATCATTCATAGAGGCAGAGTACACTTTGACGAAAGCTCAATTCAATCAATTACAGATGATAATTTTTCAGTTTCCACTTAAGCAACAATGAGTTCTATAAAGTCCTAACCCCCTAACTTTCAATTTGGAATAATGGATGAACATTTTGTTATTAGAAATGCAAACAGAGACTTGATGGAGGATTTAGAGGAAAGTAAAACTACTGTTCCAAATGATAGGATGGCTCCATTTCAATAATTTATGGCGTAAAGAAACTAAGTTGCTAATAAAGAGCAATAGAAATTAGCAGCAGAACGTATGAGAAGGGAGATTGAAAATAGGCTTAATGAAGATATTGTTGAGGTTAAGAAAACTAAAAAGACCAAAGTGAAATAAAGGAAAAATTAAGATAAGAGTAAATGAATCAATTTTATTACTAAGTTTTCATTTGTTATAGCACTATTTTTATTATTCTAGACAATTTAAACTAAGAACAATATAGTTTTTCAATTTAAATATAAATAACATAAAAGGGTTCATTTCTCAGTCTTATTCAAGGAATGATACCAGCAGTTTGTAGTTTATTTGACAAATTTGAAATTTTAGCATCTTTTAGCTTGACTAATTACTCTAATTTCTTAATCTTAAGTTCTAATATTTCAATTGTTTCCTTCATTTGCACAATAGTTTGCTCTTTTTCCATGAGAATTTCATTGTCTACTTAGTTCTGGAGCATCATTTGTTTTTATTATTGTCTAGGGTCAGGCTGGCCCATAGCTCCAGCAGTCATTGGATATTATTGTTGTTATTGATTGAACCCTGGAGCCATGAATTTGTTGTTCTCTTTGTTATTCATGAAATTATGCTGCATTTGTTATTATTAGCTGCTTGGACCACCAAAGTTCATGCCTGAATTGAAGTCATTTATCAAATCTGCGCTTCCTATGTCAAATTCAAAGTTATAGAGACATAAATCGATTCTTACCTCCATTAATGCCCATTTTGCCTTGCCTTTTCTCTTGATAAAGTTTGATCTAAATTTGAATTGATAAAAATGCTAATAACTTACATGATTTTGTAAAACCATGAGTATTCTCTCAACGATGTCTGGCACACAATTTACAGAGTCATCGATATCCTTTTTAGTCAAAGTGAAACCTAACTTCTTGAAGACTTTCTGATTTAAAGTGTTCCAATTGTAAGTTTTTTAACTCACTGAATGAGCTGCACTGTAATTGTGTATTTCTACTAGATGCGGTAAGAAATGTTTCACTACTTCAGCAACCAGTACTAAAATGGGTTGAATTAGAATCATTTCGAGAAAAAATTATAATAATCAAACTTGAAAATGGATGTATGTGATAACACTTTATGCTGATACAAAATTATTTAAGAATAATAATTGGCTTATTTTAAATAACTTACCAGCATCTGAAAAATCTCTAGCGATGTTGCGCTTAGGTCTTGAGAGTGGAATCTCATCAACCCAATTATAGATAATTTGCATTTCTTCTTCATCAAGCGCAGGGATTTCCATTATTTAAAATTTATAACTTTTATAATTAAGTTGTTTGATTTCTTATTCTATTATTTTAAATTTTTCAATGTAAAAGGTAGAATTATATGCAATTTGATTGAGTGAAGGAGTATGCTAAAATACTAAGATTTGAGGGCATATCAAAGAATTAAAATTGCGATTAATAATATCTTATTTGTGATAAAAATGATACTTAAATTCTTGGGTGTAAGACGCTTTTCCACAGCTGCTACAAGTATGTAAAATTTATCGAAAATCACTCTTCTTTCATGTATTAATCTAACTATTTATAGGCGAATTCGGAAAGGTAAGCAAGAAATTCATAATTAACAAGTGTTTTTCATGAAACCTATGTAGAAAATCATTAGCAAATTGAAAAACTAATTGAATTTTATAGAGAGTTGGTTTTATTGGATTGGGAAATATGGGACTTCCCATGACTGCAAACCTCGTACAGAGAGGCTTCTAAGTTAAAGCTTTCGATTTAAATCCAGCTACTCTCGAGAAGTGTGCTGAAGTTGTAAGTTTATGTGTAAAATTGGATAGAATTATGATCATAAGGAATTTATATCAAAGATTACACTGATTATAAAAATAGATTGATATGATCTCATTAATTATTGATTCTTACAGTAATTGTTCTATAGGGTGTTAAGGCAGTAAAAACAGTTGGAGAAACTGCTTCAGATGTATGAAATATCAGCAATTTAATTTGTACATTCAAAACCCCAAAACCCCTGAAATTGTTTGATTGAGTTTTTGATTGATGAAAGAAGACTATTAACGCATGCTTTATTAGGGTTTTAATAGGGTTTATGTAGGGGTTTAGGGTTATAATGTAATATAAATTAGTGTGTAATGCAAGTGTTTTATTTTTATTATTCACTCAAACAGTACTTTAGCATCATGAGGCAGCTTTCTAAACTTTATTCTCCTATCCAACTTACAATTTAGTCTATTGTATGGTCAGCTCTGTGATTAGGCTTAATAATTATCTACTCAGCCATGTCTTTCATTCTACCTTTTATCTTATTCTAGTCTAGATATTGCTGTATTCTCTGTTTTGAATCTTTCTCTCTTTTGCAGCTATAGTAATCATTTCTTGCCATATCGCATTCACAAATTATTGCTGCTAGAGCCCATATATCCCACTTAATATCACCATCTCTCCAGTCCTCTCTTTCTGGAAAGCAACCAGAAGTACCATACACCTTGCCAAGTCCTGAAGCTTCAACTCTCTATGATCTATTGAAATCTATTATTACTACTCTGAGAGGTGAAAAGCCAAGCATTATATTCTCAGGCTTCAAATCTCTATGAACATATCCAAGAGTGTGCAGCTCCTCAATGCTTGCAAACATTTGTAAGAATAAGAGGTAACCACTTTGATATCCATTAATCTTAAATGTAGTATATTAATGTCATTTAGTATAGAAGAAGACGAAAAGCTACATGATCTTGAGCAAGCAGAATAGCATCGAGCTTTATTATAAATCTGCACTATCTATCTCTTGACTTCGTAAGTGCTTGGTATTCATTTACGAATTACATTTGATACTTGTCATCGCATTCGAAGTAATTGAACGGATATATCTTGTATGCGAACGACTTATCTGTTATGACTTTCTTCTAAAATTTATCCTCAAGGATAAGATAACTTTCTTTACACACTTTAAGGTCAACTATATTCAATATTGGAAGTTTAAGTGCATGCATCTAAAGAGTGATTTTTACTATCTCTGTGGCTGGGAGGTTTCTTACTGCTTTAATAAGTTAATTTTCTTTCTTTACTCTTTGTTCCAAAGTTTCTAAAGGGTCTCTTGGCTTTCTTTTTTAAGGAAGACCTCACCAGTCTCTGGATCTATTACTTCAAACTTATTGCCATGATGGTTTTATAGATGAACTTTTAGATCTCTTGAATGATTGTATTATTTATTGCAGTAAGGGCAGAAATATTTTCCATCTATCTTATCATGCTTAAGATAGAGCTTGGGCTTGTTAGAATGCTGCTCTAAGATATGACGCTTAAGAGCAGATTTATAAGTGAAGTTCATCTCACACTCCTCACATAAATGTAATGCTTTTATTTCTTTTTTCTCTTCTTCCTCCTCTTCAACCATTTTCTTTGGAACTTCGCATTAAATTTCTTAGCTCTGCATTTCTATTTAACAACTGAATTGCTATTCAAAGTCTGATACCTAAAGTAAGAAAAATTTCAGGTTCGTACTAGGTAGAGGCATCGCAAGTCTCAAATTTCTTTTGATTCATGAAAGAAAGTTTTTGCTGGCTAATACCAAGACAATGCCGCTTTTCTAAGTAAGTTACCGCTCATTTTATAAATACTATTAATAATTATACAAGCTATTTAAATTCTACCTTTATACAAGAGTAAGAGCATATTCTCAAAGATTTAGAGAGGTTTAATGAGAACAGAGTACGAGACATTAGTTTTATATTTCTTAGATTAAATGATAATTTATAAACTAATTCATCCATTTTATTCATTAAAATGCACCTAAATGTGTTTTGTGAAGTTAGGTGGTGCTCCTAAAGCTGTTCTTGTAAATTTAGGAGTGGAGATTTTAAATTTTAATTTTTTTAATGTACCTCCTAATACGGTTTTGAACTTTAATATAACCACCTAATTAAGTTTTAAATAAATTAGGAGCACTAATTAAATTAATTATTATTAGGAGCAATTTAATGGAGAAAGTTTGATAAAAATGGAAGTCAAACTTTGAAACTTGGAGAAAGTTCTTCCATCTTTCTCTTACTATCTTATTCAGGTTGACCTCCAGTTGGATCTCTCTATTAAGCAGTAAAATTTTAGTAAGTTTAGAATGGATATCCATAATTTTAAATTTCATAAACATTCATAGAAAGTGGAAGCAAGATGGAGTCTATGAATGATGCAATGAAGAGAATACAATCTCAAGAATTGATAGGAAAATTTCGAAGTAAGGAGGACCTCTATAGATATTTGGTATAGGAAGGTAAGCTTTTATCAAATACTAATATATTAACCATAGTTGGGATTGTTCTTGCCAACTCAGGAAGGAACAAAAATATCATTCTTAAAAGCCTTACTAAGTGAAGAGAAAAAAGCTTTTAAGACCAATGAAAAAAAGATGATTGAGATACCTAACTACCCTGAAATCTCAGTGACAAATCTCTATGATTGATGCGATGAGTGATCCAGATGTTGCTCTGTACCTACCATCAAAGTTACAACTCTCAAATAAGTTGCCAGAGAGAAACTTCTTCTTTGAAGTTCTTGGAACTCTTAAACCAGAGTACTTAAGTGAAGTAATTTAAGAGGCTCATAAGAAACGCTACAGCATCTCTCCTGAAGAGAAAAAGAAGCAGGGAATCAAAATCAGTGACTCATGGCTGTAGGAACTGCAGAAGCATCCATTCATCTCAAGTAAGCATAGACTTCTAACTTTATAGAAAAAACCTGGTACTGCTATATATTTGATGAAAGAGCGCAGCAAATAAAACAGAGAGAGAAAGTCTCAAGTAAAGCATGAATTGAGTAGAGACTCTTCAAAGATTTCTAAAAGCCAGAAGAGATGAACATAGATGCAGGAGCTGGCACTAAAACAAAAAACATGGGCCCAAGCAAGCCTTAAGAGGAAGAAAAGAAAGAGAAGCGAAATCCCTTTACGGGCAAATTTAATATGTGAACTTATTCATTCGTTTAAATCTAAAACTTATTTATAAACACAAAATCTCCCTTCTCTTGCGCATACTTTTGCTTTATCATCGCTGACTCTTTTAGCAGCACTCTTAATAAAATCTACTGTATCTATCTTCAGATCGTGTATCAGATGATAGAGCAGAAGTTTCTTGTAGTGGCCTTTTAATAGGCCCCAATATAGTTCAATTCCATTGAATTGAGGGCTATAAGGAACATTAAATACAGGTGTTATGTTTAGCCTTTCATATTCTCTCTTTGAGTCTTTAGTTTTATGAGCTGATAAGTTATCAACAACAGAATAATTTCTTATTCAGCATACTTATCTCTTAGCTATTGCAAAAATTTAATATATTATTCAGTCTTAATAGAGCGAGGGTGGATAACATAAGTCCCAAGCCCACTATCTTCACTGATTCCACCAAGGATTGCATGAGTTTATACCTTAACCTTTTGATCATAAACTTCTATGTTGCTGTACCTCATATACCAAGACCTCGATATGAAGGTATTAAACGTGAATACTGCCTCATCAGCATGTATGAACTTTATATTATGCTCTTAAGCCCTCTGCATTTAATCGAATATATAATTTAAATTATCCTTATAAAATGGAACATTAAAGTCGATCACTCTCTTAATGCGGTTGACTGTCTTATAAGATATACCATTCTTTTTATAGATATTAGCTATGGATTATGCAGAGATGTGTAGCTCAGGAAATTGGCGATGAAACATCACAGCCCTCTAGGCCAGAGAGAAATGAGCCCAGTATTTTAGAGTCTTATCATTAATAAGATAATCGATATGATGCTACTAGAATTTTAAAGGTCTTTTAGGCTTAGCATTAAGATGCTATCTCTTTAATTTCAATGCTTATAGACAGTGTGACCTAACAGTAGCAGGAGATTTATGGAGCAGTCTTGCAATAGATGTGTAATTTAGAATAGGTCTGAGTTGATCACTATAATCATTACATCCATAACGCAACTTAAACAATTAATCTATATATTCACTGTCATAAACTGATCCCAAACCTCGCATATGCTCACTTAAATTACTGATATTTAAACCATTAACCTCTATATAAACCCTATTAAAACCCTAATAAAGCATGCGTTAATAGTCTACTTTCATCAATCAAAAACTCAATCAAACAACTTCAGGGGTTTTGGGGTTTTGATTTAGGTTGAATAGCAGTATTATATTTAGATTTGAAGAGATAAATTTTAAGTATAAAAATAGTATCATTAATTTATATAAAAATTATATTAAATTTTATATCAAATTCTTTTGTTTGTATCAAATCTTTAAAACAAGCCATAGCTCACAAAGTTCACTCCATACAAATTGAAACTATCATGATTGTGATATTCCTAAAAAATGTGTTAAATGTCATGAAAAAATTCTTACCCCCCACAATTGATGTAACAGTTTAGAATTGAAATCACTGTAATTCTACAAGTTTAGGCTATAGATAGAATTGCTTTAGTTTATCGGTGAATCCTCCGTTTAGGCATCAAAAGCTGACATATCTTTTAGTCTAGACTCCTAAAATAAATGAGAGTTTATAGATTTCACTATCCAATTGTTAATTAATCTCTTTGTGTAGAAAAAATTAGCATAATTAACTATAAATACATTATAAGAAATCAAGGAAAGTAGAAAGAGATGGCCACTGCAGACCAAACATGAAATCACTATAGATATAAAGTTAAATTATTGGATTTTACCAGTTCAGTTAATTTAACTTGATAAGAGACTTGCTCACAGGTTGATATACACTATTTTAAGCATAAGGAAACTAGAACTCTAGCGAGCTGCAGCCCATCTAGAATTGTAAAAATTTATATTTTTATGCTTGATAAAATTGAAAAAAAACTGTGTTTTATAAAAAAGAATTGAAGCTTTTATGACAGATCCTTTTCTTCCAAATGTTTAAGTGCTTCTTAATAAAAGTGAATTCCATTATTGTGCCCAGAATATCTATAAATAACTCATTAAAAGTCTTGCATTTATGTTATAAATTGTTAGACATACATAGCAATAGGATGTTTTTGAATTCCTTCTAAAATCTATACTTTCATATTTGTATCTTCAATTCTAGTAAATCTATTCTATAAGTGTTAATTATTTTGAGAGTTTAATTCTTTATAGAGCAAAGAGAATTCCTTATGCATTTCTTTCAAAGTTTTATCATCTGGAATTAAGTGGAAAATGCCAAGATCTTTAGGTTTCATGGATATATAAGAATTAGTTTATTACAGCATCCAGTTTAATGTTACTCATAAAATAAGGTTGAAAGAATTTAAAATTCAAAGATTTAATATATCAATTACAATTTAAATATGTTGGAATTCTTTGAGATCTGAGTTTTTGTCTCATCACATGACCTAAAGTTTAACTATATTAAATTTAACCAGTTTTAATATTAAAATCTATCCGACTCATTTGTGTTGTCTGCAAATATACTCATATGTTCAAAAGGATACCCTGCAATATAAGAATCAACCATTAAGTAAACCTCCTCAAGTTGGCAAAATTATTTCAATTCCAAGTTTTGATTCTATTATAACTCTTTCTCTAAATATTCAGTCAACTAATCTTATGCTTTAGATGTCTCTTTAATCAATATCCTAAGAATTTCTTGACTTTATTGATAAATCTTAGTTTAAATTTGTTATAGATCCCCTTCTTATGAATTTTAAGTTTATAATAAGGAATTACTAAGATCTTTTTCTATGAATTAAGATATGAATACTTTTGTAAATTTATGGAGGGAATAATCTATTAATTTGTCTCTTTCTTCCTCATCGAATGAAAATATTCAGTTTTAAAATATATAAAAGTTAAAAATTTTATTTTCAAAAAAAAAGTAAAAAAATGATAATCACAATATAAAATAATTAAAGATAAGAGAACTGTTTTAATGTTTCTAAGTTTGCTCTTGATCTTTTAAATCGCTTTATAACAAAATACATAAAAATTTAATTTAAAAATATACTTTTATTTAAATTATACATGACCTTATGATTATCAGTGAGTATAGCAATTATAAATCTTTCTAATATATATTTAAATCTCTCTGATGATAAATTGCAAGCTTCTTTACTACCTTTTAAGTTTAATTGAGTGATTTTAAGTTTTATTTCTTTAATAATGCTTAAAGCCGAACTTTATACAATTTCCTGGAAGTTTTAGTTCTCAAAATCACTTAGAAATAGTATCTAAAATTATCAATAATTAGGAATAAATAAAAATTTATTTAATTTAAAACTTACCTTATAAATGCCAAAAACTTCAAATTCAACTTAATTGTAAAGTTTCTTCAATTTTTAATTATGATCCTTTGTCTCAGCACTAATAAATAATTGAATGAAATTATATATAGAATATCTTACTTTAGCTCATTAATTATTAAATCTAATGGTGATTAAAATGCTTATTTATTAGAATATATAGAGAAATAAGATTTATAGAATAATTTAATAATAGATTTATAAAAAGGTGATTTACTAGTCTTCTTTGGACTTTACAATTCCTTCATTGGCTTTATTGTAAATTTGACATCCATATTATGAGTATCCTAAGCTAGTATTTATGCTATTTTGTCAAAGATGTCTTTCTGTAGATTTTTATATAAATTTAATTTTTATGTGTATTTTAACTTCTATGAAATCAATTAAATTAGATTTGCTTTTTCATAATCAATCGTGAACATATGAGACTTATTTGATTTGTTATCATAACAGCATAATTATAATTAATGAATCTCATAGGGCTTTCTCGAAGTTTTAGACTTCTAAATATTTTCATTTAATTGACTTTCTTGCTTGCAGAATTTAAATAGTAATTATGTAAAGAAAGTTTTAATATATAAATTTACTTAAATGATGAAACCTTTTGTGGATGAGAATTCACACTTAAAACAATCAACTTGTGATCTCTGAATTTTTCCTATATAGTTTTCTTAACCAATTCAATTGTAATTAATTTACTAATATTTATCACAGTAATTTAAATTTAATTTAAATGTCACTTAGAATTGTTCTATGAGCTATTGAGTTATCACGATATCAGATTCAGACTTTAGAATTTTACAATTTGATTGTGAATGCAAGTTATTCACACTTTATAGATATTTATGTATGCAGATAATCTTGGATTAGAATGCTGGATTATTCTAGATATTGAGATTGTCATTTTTAGTATCTTATAAGTATAAAAAGGTTTATTTTTCTATTAAAAAAATTTAAGTTAGAAAAAAATGGAAAAAATCTTCCATACCAATAAAACCCCATAGATCAATTAAGACATGAGAATAGGGGTTAAGAACAATTAAATTAAGAATTAATTATAATTGGCTAATAATATAAATAATTAGCCTAAAATCAAATTTACACACCCTATTGGATTATTTTATAGAGACAATTAATCGAGCCAATAGTTTTAATAATTAGCCCAAACATTTAAATAATTCATCAATAATAATTAATTATACATTTAATTGTTCTTAACCCCTATTCTCATGTCTTAATTGATCTATGGGGTTTTACAACTTTAACTTTTTCTTATTTTCTAATAGTCAACTTCTTTCTGATCAATATCCTGTGATTATTAATTGTTTAGTTAATTAGCATTCATTTAAGGCCTCTTTACAAACTTTATTGTTAGAAATTGCTCAAATTTATGGGTTTCAGATTCTAAATCAAATATTGGGAAAATCTTATTTGCAAGAAGTTCTAAACCGTCATCTTAGTAAATATTAATATTATGAATTTTAATATCAATTATAATAAATTTATAATAGTTTTGCGATCTATTGTCATTGGAGATATTTAACTTAGATTTAAGATCAATCAATTTATCAGTTAAGTCTCTATACTCGAATGAAAATAAAAAAAGATCTTATAATCATTTAAAATTCATTACTAATAAATTAAATGAAAAAGTTTTAGGAAATTGTTTCAATATAAACTTCTAAATTATATCAAGACACTTATCTGTTTATTTTTCATCACTTTATGATTGCTCTATAGATATTTATTTCGCATAACTATTTATCAAATCCTTAAGCCCTCCGTATAAATAATAACTAAAAAGTATTATTTTTATATATTTATAAAGAGACTTATGAAACGGAATGGTAATATCTCGTACATTATTCATTACTTCCAAATAATCAAATAAATTACTGCTTGATCTTATTCTATTCTATAATTTATTCTCTAATATGAATTCTTTGAGATATGAGGTATAGACTTTAGAGTGATAGCTTAAATATTAGATAATGGCTGTGTTTTGTTCCATGCCAGATGGGATTAGATGATTAATTAATATATAAATTAATAATATAAACTGTGTAGATGATATTCAAGCAAGATTTCATCAATATATATAAATATAATTTAAAATTTCTGAAAAGCTTAATTGTGCACTTTAACAACAATTTCCATAATAAATGATAAAATATAATACAATTTTTTATTTCTTCTCTATCTATAGTTGAACTTAGTTACTGTTCTTATTATCTGTGGAAATTGCTGTTAAATTAATCAAAATCAAGCATCATGCTTTCATCCAAATCAAATCCTTTTTTAATGTTAACTTGCCTCATTTTCTCTAAAATCTCTATATTACTCTTAACATTTAAACCCCCCTTCTTCTCAGTTTATTAATTCATATAAATTATAAAGATTTATAAACAAATATTGGCTTATTTTGATTGATTTTTATGGATTTGATTTGCTACTGATAGCCAAAAAGAAATCCATATACTAATTTATTGAGTATTTAATTAATTATATACTAATTTAAATTCTTGTTAATAAAATTAATGAAGTATAATTTTTCTTTTCTAAAATAAACAAAAAGTTTGTTTAAAAAAATTAAAAATACTTAAATTATGTGATGTGCAAGTTTAAACATGGTTATGTTTGGTTTTTATGTATTTTATATATTAATATTTTACTTTTTGAAACTATAATCAAGTCAATATATTAATTTCCAAAATTAATATATTTATTAAAAAAATGAATATAATACCATTTTTACAAAGAATGTACATTCGATGTTAAAAAAAGAATTAAAATTGAGGCTTCTTAGGAGTTAATGGTTTTGATTTACTAATTTCAAAACAGATGAAATTCTCTAGAACACTATCAATCCATAGAGAACCAGACATTTTGAATTAATTTCAAATATTTTTTTATACTTCGGTAATATTTTTACCAATTTGTCAGTTCCAGATTCTTAATGAGCTCTATTTGTCTGATGTTGAGGTGGAATTAGTGAGTCAAACCAAACCCCAAGATGCTTTTCAATTTCCTTTCTCAAAGAATTTCATTTTCGAAAATTAATAAAAATGAAATAATAATAATCTTTTATATATTCAGAAAAAAAGATATTGACATCTCATCTTTAAACAGAATAGAATTGGAAGCTTAGAAGTAAGGAATTTGATTCAACTTTTCTCTGTGGCTTATTTCATTTGTCAAATTTATAGATTGTAGGGTTCTAGCCACATATTCCATAAATAGAGAGATTATACCAGATACATGGCCAGTTTGATAGAGTATTTCAAAAATACTACGGTAATCATTTTCTGAGAAATCTGTGTATATTCCAAATTTGTACTTTAATTTTATAGACCACAAGAAAGATGATTTTATAAGACTTAAGATTTTCAGAGGATTGAGTTTTGATAATACTTTATTTTAATCTTTCATGTTTTAATATTATTTTAATAAGCATATTTTTGATAATTCATAGGTCATCTTAGAAATAGCATTTTTAAAAGAAATCTTATCCAGACCATTAATTTTTATATCATATTCATCGTCAAATGCTGTTACATTTTATTTGCCTTTTTATTAATTTTTTGGTTATAAAAATTCTTTCAAAGTTTTGAGACTGAATTGTTTCTTTTAATCCTGTTGTTGGTAATTACTGCTTCTATTTCTATCTCTATTCACATTATTTAAGTTATTTTAATCATTTGTTGTAGGATTTTGATTAATTTGTTTGAAACCTAATCTGAAAATAATCTAGGCGAGTTAATTGGCACGACGTTGCTCTATTAAGGCAGCTGAGTGTTTGCCTTGCATAAAGTGACACTTTGACAACAATATCATCAATTCAAGCCTTTGTAAATGGTTCTCTAGCTATAAAGCAAAAGTGTAAGGAAAATAATAAAACAACTTACATATAATTAATTAGAGTTATTTGAGATGCCCTATTAATTGTATACAAAATTATACACTTAAAATAAATTGATATTAAATTTATTCTTTTTTAATACATGATGGAATTGCAAATTAGAATAGCTTAAGAATACCTTTCTTTTTTATACTATATTTTAGCTTAATTTATAAGTAATCTAATTTATCTATCATTACTGATAGCATTTATATATCTATTTAAGAACAGTTTATATTGATACAAAATCTAATTTTAAATTAATGATGCTAATCTCTTCATTTACATATCTCTCTTAATAAACTTTACACAATTAAAATACCAATTCCCTCTATAAAATTTAAGAATCTTCACTTGTATGTTTATTTTTCTCAATAAATTTAACAATTTTGAACAAAATTTGATATTGATATTCTTTTAACTGATCTATACTTTATTATAAATTAATGGCTTTATTATTATTTTAAGTTTCTTGGGTATTTTAAGTCATTTCTTAATTATTCTCATAAAAATTGACTTATATATAGGTTATCAAGTAGGATATAAGAATTAGGGCTAAAGTGGAGATTTAAAAGCCAAGTTTAGTGAAATTGTAAAAAGTGCAATCGCTCTCTGCATATTTAATAAAAATAAAATAAATTAATTTAAAGAGTCTTTGGATGATTATGAAAAGTTCTTATATTCCACAAGTCTAATTTTTTTGAATTTTATTGGGGGAGGAATAGAAATACAAATTTACATCCTAAATATTAATATAGAATAGTTTTTATGCTCTGTATATTATAATTAGTAAAGTGAAAAATTAATTACTCAATTTATAAATATAGTTATTTACTTTTAAGCAATTTATTATCTTGCCCCATTTATTTGAAATGTTTTTGTATATCTAATTATCTAAATTTTTTGAATTTACCATATCAATAAATTCTTAACTTTTTGGTAAATCTTATATACCATAATATCTCATAGTCTGATACACTAATTATTTATTATCTATAATTATTTAATTTAATTAAATGATTATTGCATGACTTTCTTGATATTACAAACTACCAACGAGTAATATTTAATTCTATCTTCCATCACTTCTTCCACTTAAAATGATAAAAATTTAAGTTCTTTGTAGCTTTACTCCAACTAATCTTTTTACTACTGATTTTTATCTATTTTTGCTCTTAAATAGTGAATGGTAGCTTGATATTTATTTATATCCCTTAGTTCTCTAAATTTATCAAAATTCTCAAATAACTCGGTAAAAAGTATGTTGTACTGGTTAAAATCTTTAATATTAATTATATGTTTAAATCATATTTTAGAATTAATATAGTAAAATACATGTATATCTTCATTTATCATATTCTCGTAATTATGGTACTATATTGTTTTTTGAGATTGTAAAATCATCGTTAAAGCTTAAATTTATAATATTTTTATTGCAATTTAAATACTATTTATCATTATTTATTTAATTTACAAGTCTAACTTGAGAAAATTTACAAAACCATCTTGCTCATTAACCTCAAAATGTTAAGAAATCAAGTTCATTTCAAATAAATTTCTTTATTTTTTAGTTAATTATGTATCAATGTATATTTAGTATTTTTCCTTGTATTTCTTAATATTATCTTATTTAAATTAAGAAAGTTTCAGGGTTTGACTGAAAAAAGTAAATAATTAGTTGAGGGTGTTTTGGGGTTCCAAAATTTATGAATTTTATGTAGTTAGTTTCATGATCCTGATCAGCTTATTAATATATTATTTAAAATAATATATTAATAGTATTGATATTTTTATTTGTTTAATAATAGTCAACATAATCTCGAAGACAATTTATTAGAAAATTGAATAAAAATATTTGAAAATAAATGAAGTTGACAACAGATGTAGAAATTACCTTTCTATTGATATCAGTTTTATAATTAAATATTCGAATATTTATAGTTTTATTATAATAATATGAAAATACAATCTAATCAATTTTAATTAAAATTGTTTTGAAATACAATAAGATTTCATCAAGATTTAAAATCCCGAAAAAATTAAGTTTACTTAATTAAAATGCTTTATAAAAATCATAAGAATATAACTAATTTTTAATTTCATATAATATTTCTTTTAATTATACATATATATATTTAAAATTTTAAGGGATTAATTCAAAATATGCAATTGCCCTTTGATAAATTAATACTAGATAATAATTTATGAATAAATTTAATTTATATTAAATTTTATAAATTAAAGTAAATTAATGTGAGATTTTTTCTAAGAATTCCTTGTTGTTATTATTAAGAGTTTCTTATTACATTTATGCTCTCTAGAATTAATATATTTATACTTATAGTACCTTTGCTTTCTTATCTAATCATATAAAAATAATAAAATTAATTTATTATTATTATTATCTATACTAAGTTTTGTTAGAAGTTAAAGCATTTTTCCAAGTTGATAAAAACTATTTTCTAATTTAATTTACGAAGTTTGATACTCTTATAATTAATTGTTAAGTATGTTCAAATTTTGTTAATCATTTTTGTTTTCAAAGTTACTTTTAATATTCTATGCTTAACAGTAAAAATTTGTACATTAAAAATAAGATATTTTATTTTTTAAATTCAGAAGATTTGCAACAAAATCTCTAAAATTTGGAAAATCTGTGGTACTATAATGCTTTACATAAATTTTGGGAGGGAAGTTACATGCACTTATTTTAAAAGTAAAATTTAATTAATTTTACATAAATTAAAAGATTTAAATTGTATGATCAATTATACATTAAGAGGATATTGTTGCATTATTTAAACAGTTCAAGAAAATAGTAATCGAACGAGTTAAAAAATAAATGAAAGATAATTAAGAAAAATAATAGGATAATGTTGTAATGTTATCATCATGGAATTTATATTCATATAGATATAATAACTAATTGATTAATATATTAAGTATAATTATAACAATGAAATTATTCTGGAAGTTTGTTGATACTTTTCATTAAGATTAATTTATTATAAAAAACTTAGTACTGGAAACTTCCCTAAAATTTTTGTGTTAAAAGCTAGTCATTTACTTTTTTTATTTCTTAGTTACTTTCAATTAATAAACGATTTTTATCAAATTAATCGAAATTATTTGTTATTTAAGTCATTATCTCTTAGAGTATACATATCAACTAAAAAAAATTAAATAGTTTATTAACTATATTTATTTGAATTTTTTTAAAAGTAAAATTTTAATATAAAAATATTTAATTTTTAATGAACTAGTGCTGATTTTTCAAGGATTTGATTAGTACATCTACACAGTTAATTGGAGAAATTAGACTTTACTAATTCATTTGCACATTTTATTGTTGTTATAAATTTATGAATAATTTTGAGATTAATATCATATTAACCAATAGCCATTCGAATTTCTTTTAGAATTATTTTATCCAAGTTGTCATTTAAGATTATGTAGTAAATGTTAAGGTATTGCTTGGCTTTGGGAGTATATTTTAAGTGCTATTGAGACAAGAATTGGAGCTGCCTTATGGGTTTATATTTAATTCTTTAGAAAATATATGTATAATATTGTAAGTTTGAATTGATGCTCATTTTACTTTAAAAACTTAAATTTGCCTCATCTTCATCTGATTCATAGCCCATATATAATAAAATAATAAAATGTTTAATATGCTAATCTTCTTATATTGGATTATTCGATACTTTTACAGAATTCTGATTCATAAAAATATCAATCTCTTTTTGTATGGAATTATAAAATTTAATATAATTTATTTTAATTAATTAATTACGCAGTGTTTACATACAAGACCAAGCAACTTGATTAATTTACCTGAGTATTTTTTAATCATGACTACTTTTTGATATTTTGTTGAAAGATTAATTAAGACTCTATCTAAAAATAAATATATTCGATTTTATATTTAATTTATCGATTTAGTTTATTTAAATATAGATAATTGTATTAATTTATATATCCAAGCAACTAAAAAGTATTATTAAAAAATTCATTTATCTTAATTCAAAATATAAATTGCTCATAATTTGTTATTTTTTTTATACTGATTAATATCAATTAAATTCCCTCTATCTTAAATCGCTTATTTCTAATTAATAGTAGGAAATTAATCTATTTAGTTTGTTTATTGCAAAATTTAGCTTTTTTGTAGAATATCAAACTTAATTAAATCTCTTTAAGCAATCATTTTTAGTAAGTTTGAGTAAAGATCAAGCCAGTGTACTTTTTATTTAAATTATTATTTTTTTTACTGATTTATTATAATTATACTTGTAATTTAGGTGAAAATTTAGCAATAATAAAACCGGCATTTAAATTGTTTTATAAGCAATCGTAAATTTTATCTGTTATTCGTATTACAATCAAATATATTTAATTAAAAACAGCTAGAAGTTTAATTTTATTTAAATAATATTATTAAGTAATACTTCCTAAAATTCACATTAAATGGTTTCTGAATTCAAAAAAAGCTCAATAATTATTATTTCATTAAATAAAATTAATATATCATGAGGTATATCATTTTAATCTTTGAGATTTTCTTAGCATTTAAACATTGTGTATATCTCAATTATGAAATTAGATATAACTTGGCATACTACTTATTGTTTGGGCATGTCTTTTATCCATTCTAATTTGTAATAGTCCTAATGATAGAAAATAATAATAAAAAATTTAATTTAATGACTAAGAGTTTAGAATTAGTTTGCATCAATTTACTCTGGCATTTATTATTAATTATGCATTATTAATGTAAGTGATTCAAAGATTCTCAAGTGACTTAAGAAGAAATTTTTTAGTTGCTAGGTGTTTTATTTTGATAAGGAATTTTAAGTATTTTTACTATATCTCCTATCATTTTGTAAACTAATTAGTCTGTTAATTGAACACAGCTGTAAAATATCATGAAGTGTTTAAATTGTAGGTACTGCATGATTGTATTCATCATCTTCATCTTCGTTCTTACTAAATAGTATTTAAATAAATCTACATAAAATTAATTATAAGTTATATTGATTCTTCACTAAGTCAAGCAGAGTTTCAGAATAAAAGTATAGTATAATAGTATATAATTTATTTAGAAATGATCTAGGAAAATCTCTCAGGAAATTTAAGGGAGTTGTGATTGAAATTTAGATCAATCACAATTTTTTGAAGGGTTAAAGTTAACATAATTTTAGTTGTTAAGATATTCTTCTTCATTGATTGTATTTAAGCGAAATCAAGATACATGTGGTTTATTTAGAAACTCTCATCTTTTATAAAATTCAGATTTAAAAAATATCTTTGGTAATTTAGTCTTTGAAGATCTACAATTCTTACAATAAATTGTCCTCAAGTCTCTCATTTTCTTTACTAAAATTATAAATTATTGCAATTTAAGAATATCTTATATTTTTAAAAAGTTTAAAAGCATCCTTATATTCATACACACCGCTTTTAATTTTAGCATTAAACACATCCTCCATAATCCCAATAAAATTTCTAATTCTAACTGAGTTATTTTCGTTAATTTATAGGTAACTTTTACTCCAAAATTCCCTCATTTATTTATTAGTCTCAGATTCACTTTAAATTTTATTTGAAAATAGTTATCTTTCTGAGTCAATTCTTGATTAAATTAAGGTGTTTAAAGTGTTAAAAATGTGAGTTGGATGTAAGAGAGTCAGTTTTATTAAGCAGGTTACATTTTATAGTATCTACAATCTTGACAATAGAAAAATAATTTTTTTTAAAAATTGTAGATTCGTTTTTTTTAAATAAAATTATAGAACTTATTTTGAGTTTAAATACTTTTGCTGTAATTGAAGCTAAGATATTTTAAATCTAAGGATATTTGATTATTAAACTATCAACATAAAATAATAAATACTTATAACATATCTTTTTAGTTGTTAAATTACTGGATAAAGTTCTTAAGTTTTAATATTGATTCATTAATGATGGATGGTTCTTAATTAAGATTAAACTTATATTACTGATTTGATAGAGCTAAAAGAAAGTCTGGTAAGAAATATATAATATATTTATTATTTAATTGGTATTCCCTTACTAATTAATAGGAAATAATATTTCATGTTTTTATTTGTGAGTGGTAATCACAAGATATGAATGAATATAAAATTGCCTAAATTATATTAGGTTTATAAGGTTAATTATAATTTATGTAAAAAATATTTGACTTGATTAATAACTCTCAAATAAATCGATCTATATTCAATAGAAATAAATCTAAAAGAACAAATTATAAGATATAAAATTTAAAGATAATGAAAAAAATATAATGTTTAACTTTCATTTATAAAAAAATCATAATTAAATTTATATCAATTTGGGTTAATATTCAAACTGTATATAATTGTATAGCTTCTAAATTTTGCCTTCAAATTATAATTTTATTTTCAAGTAAAATTTGTCCATAAGTGTTAAATAAATGTATTTTAGTTTGATGTTATTGCTTAGCTCAATTTATGTTATTTCATTTGTCTTTACATAAAGATATTGATTATAAGAATTCTACTATTACTTAATTATAAATTATCATTTTTTGATTAATAATGTGAAAGTTTATAAATATCTATTAATGAATTCATATAAATATATCTAAATTAAAAAGAAGCTTTTCAGTTAAGTGAGATATGAAAACATTTGCTCTTTTAATTGAAAGATTAATTTTTTTTTAATTATCTAAAATTTGAAGTGTTATCATTAAGATCTTTTAAATTTATCTATTATATGTAATTTTTTAAATTAATTATATTTTTATTAAGTTAAATCAATCACCTTAAAACTGATTAAATAACTAATTAATAGCTACAATTAAGTAATCACAAGCATATCTTCTTGCTAATTTTATGATTCGCTATTTAAGGTCTTAAGTGATAAATTAATATTGTAGAATTAAAATTTTATTTGAAAAATAAACACAATTTTATTAATTACATTTAGTTAAGTTGATATATGAACATAGATCTCGATTTTATAAAATCTGTTTATTTCTTAACCTATATTAAATACCATCAATAATATTTTATTTGGGATTATTCAGAAAAATTGCTTTTAAATTGAGATATAATACAGGATCATAAGTAGAATCAATTTTGATTTTATATGAATCGATTTAAAATAAATATCTGTAATGATTGATTTTAATATATATAATTATTTTGTTCACAAATATAATTCATTCTATTAATAAATATGATTGAAAATTATTGAAGTGAGTAACTAAAATTTGGCGACACCATCATTGTTTAGTATAAAAGGCTACAGGCATTATCAAAGGATTTAAAAAAATGATAAAATTTATTAAGAAAATTATTAGATACCTCCAACATATTGTTAGAGACTTTATTCAATTTTCCAATCAGGTTATTGAGTGAGACCACTGAATTAAATTGAGAAATATTTTCAAAAATTTAGCATTCTGACTAAAAGTTAAAATTACTTTCATCTATGAGAAGTAATTTCAAGCAAAAATCCAATGGCTGCAAAATAAATAAATGTATATATAATTATAAATAGTCATCAAAGACTGAATCTGGTTATATGACTCATCCATGTTTGAATTGCTTTACCTCCCAATCAAATTTAATGAAGTGTCTTAGAATAATGCTATTTTTTAAATAAATCTTTTCAAGATTTCAAAAATCCACTCTTTGAACAAATCATCTTCTTAGATTTTAATATCCTTACTGTTTATTTTTGGTCTACTTTAATTAGCTTGCTTGCTTTTAAGATTCAAAAATTGAGTTATTAATCTGAGCTTGGAGCAGAACAAATTTGAGTTCAAAATTAGTTTAAGGAAATCCAAACTTCTTAGAAGATTTACATTTTTAAATTCCATTAAGGGCTTCAAGATTTATGAAGTCTGCGATTTGAATGAATTAAGATTTTCTAGATTTATCTTACTCAATTGCGATCACTCAAAAATGAAATTAATAAATTGAATTATTAGATATGATTCCTTTGAAGTAAAAGCTTAATTGAGTTTCAAGTTTTTCAAAGTTTTTCTGTATATGAGAAAACTACTGATTTATACTCTCTGAGCTTTAGAAGTCCGATTTCTCAATATATTCCTTTGCCTTTGATAAAATGATGTTTATTTCCTTCAAAGTATAATATTCAAGTCTGTTAACTTCCATTTTGTGCGGGAGCGAATTTAAATTCATTTGTATTTTAATTTTAATTTTATTATTCAAAATCCTTCCCGTAATTTAACTTATTTCTCCAAATACTCATTTAATTTAGGTTGATTACATTGTGACAAGTGTTCCAGGAACAAAAGACGTTGAAGAGCTATTGAAGGGGCCAGACGGAATTTTCAAGAATGCAAGAAAAGGGACTATGATTTGCGATACCAGCACTATTTCGCCAATTGCATCTAAAGAATTTGCAGCTGAAGCTAAGAAGAAGGAGTTTATATTTGTAGACTCCCCTATGTCAGGTGGTATCACTGGTGCTCAAGCTGGTACCTTGACCTTTATGGTTGGATGCGAGAAAGACCACTTTGAATAAGCAAAGAATTGAAAACCTTTTAATACTCAATCTTAAATATTTTAAGATTCTTTATTACTTAGGAACAGATTTTATAATACTTAGAAGTTTTATTGTATTAATATTATAACATAAAGAATAGGTTTGAAAGTAAATCACAAACTTATTTACATAAAAAATGTAATAAAAAAATCAAATATTATGGGGTTTAATAATGTTCTTCTAGGTATGGGTAAGAACGTATTTCACTGTGGAGGTCCAGGCACAGGAGAAGTTGCTAAGATTTGCAATAACTTGATTCTTGGTATAAACATGATTGCCCTAGCAGAAGGTATGTCTCTCGGTGAGAAACTAGGAATTGACCCCAAAGTTCTCTCAAACATTCTTTCAGTAAGCACTGCAAGATCTTGGTGTGTTGATACCTACAACCCCAGACCAGGTGTTCTCGAAAACGTTCCAGCAAGCAGAAACTATAATGGAGGGTTCCAAGTCAGTCTAATTAGAAAGGATCTAAGTATCGCACTTGAAGCTGCCGAGCAAACTGAGGCAGCTACAAAATTCGCTGAACATGCCATCAACTACTATAGAGAACTTGAGAAGAAAGGATTTGGCAAGAAAGATTTTGGATATGTTTATCAATACATTCACAAGAACTTTGAAGTATGAGTAATTAATTCATGAAATTTATCGATTGATATTTAAAACTTAGTATTATAACTAATTTTTATATGATTACTTATCTATATTAGTATAATCTAACTTTATTATAATGGGGATATTATCTAATAAAAATATATTTGAAAATAAAAACAGAAATCTACTCCTTCTATTATTATAATCATAAAACTAAATAAAAGAATAAAAATGGAGACTACAAGTGACACAACAGATTAAACCTAAGAATAACTTGAACAATTGAAGTTATCTGACAGTACTAACTTTACAGGAGAAGCAATTTAAATGCAAGGATAATTAGAAGTTGATGAAAAAGACATAGATGGTAATTAGTATGTTTTCTCAAAGTCGATTAGTGTCTAGAAAAATTCATTCGTAGATAGTCGATAAAATATTGATAAGCTATGCCCTCCTCCAGTCTATTTTTCAGATGAATTACTGCTCAAGGAATTGCCAGTTGAAAAAGAAGAAATATTGAAGGGGCTTTAAGAGACACCTTAGGGAGGCTTGGTTTGTGTTGATAAGGAGGCTATGGAGAAGCAAAAAGGTGTTTTGGTAGATGTACTAAAGCAATTGACTGTTAATATTTTGAAAGGATTAACGATTACTCACATTTCGCTTCCAGTGAAAATCTTTGAACCGAGATCAACTTTATAAAGAATTGTTGATCTATTCTCATTTTCCCCTATATTCTTGACCAGAGCCTCATAAACACCCGATCATTTGGAAAGATTTAAGTTGGTCATCGCAAATGCAGTTTCTTCTATTTACTTGTGTTGCGCCTAAAATAAACCATTCAATCCAATTTTAGGAGAAACTTTACAAGCATAATTTTCAGATGGCACCGAAGTTTACTGTGAGCATACATCCCATCACCCACCTATTTCGAATTTTTATGTTCATCCTAAGGATAGAAAAGGATATGAATTCTGGGGATTCTATGAATTTGTAGGATCAATGAGTGGAAATTCACTTAGAGCTGGACAAAAAGGTCCAAACAACATAAAATTTGAAGATGGACAACATATTAGATACTCACTGGTTGATTCTAAATTAGGAGGAACTATAATGGGTGACAGAACTGTAGAAGGAGTTGGTAATATGGTATTTGAAGACTTAACCAATAACTTCAAATGTGTCTTGTTTTTTAATACATACTAGAAGAGCGGTTTTTGGACTGTAACTGAAACTGGTAAGAAAGATGAATTCTTTGGAGTTATTTACAAAACTAAATAGCCGATTGATCCAGTAGCAAGCTTTAAGAGTTATTACATTAAAGGAGCCAAAGACATACCCGATATTAGCAAAATAGAACCCGAAATCGAAGAAAAATTAGCAACAGTGACAGGAAGTTGGCTAAGAGAATTAAAGATAGATGATTAAGTTTATTGGAATATAGACTAGGATAAGCCGTTAAGACAAATTCCTATGTTAGATAAGAGTCAGTTTGTACTACCTTCAGATTGGAGATACAGAGACGATCTCATCTGGCTTAAATATGAAAATATTCCAATTGCTCATAATTGGAAAGTCAGAATGGAAGTTCAGCAGAGATACGACAGGAAATTAAGATAGCTAAATTAGAAGGGCAAAGGATCTCATTGAAAGAGATCTAACAAATAAGAATAGTATTTTTGAATTCATATATTAGATACTTTTCCTAAATATTTTTTCAAGGCAAACTTACTCTATATAAAAATGAGAAAATTCTTGTAACCTACCTTCTCCATCTTTCGCACTACAAGCGCATATTGTCCATGATCTATCATTTATCATATCTAAACTTAAAATTTCTTCAATCTCTTCTGCTGGTAAAGATGATATCAAATCCTATTTATTTGCAAAAATCAGCATGGGTAATCCTGCTAATTTATCCTCCTAACAAAAAGGAGTTAAAATTGTTTTAAATCTAATTAAATTCATACCTCTAAAAGCTTTTGTAGTTCTTCACCACATTCATCCATCCTCTTTCGATCTGAAGAATCAATAACATATATCTATATAAAGAAAATTAAATTATTCTTCTATGTATAATAAATGGAAACTTAAACATTGTATAATATTGCAAGGAGATGTTCTAACTTACAATACAGTCTATTTTGTCATAGTAATTTTTCCAATGCTGCCTAATTGCTTTTTATCCACCTAAGTCCCAAGCCTCAAATTTAAAATTTCCTTATTGCAATGATTTTATATTAAAACCTTAAGTAGGCATCACATATTAAATTTCTTCTTTTGATAGTGCTTTTAGAATCCAAATAATTTTATCATTATATTAACTTTAAAACAATTAATAAAAGAAAATATAAATATAAATTTTTTAGTAATCGTTGTTTTTCCAGCATTATCTAGACCCACAACACACATTCGAACATTTTTTTGAACTTCCTTTTTCTTTGAAAACATTCTTGAAATTAAACTGCCAGTTTATATAGCTGTACCTAGCATTTCCATGTTTTATATGTTAAAATTTTAATTTCACAAACATTCTAAAATGTATTGTATTATGTTCTGCGAAGTGATATTAAATTGAAATTTCTTTAAAAATAAATAAAATTAATTAATATTCGCATTTAATTATATTTATTGAGTAGTTTAGGCATAAATAAAGATAAAATGAGCTCAGAAGATAAAGTGAAAAATTCTTGCGATTAAAGTGGAATAATTGAAAATAAGGTAATTGTTTAGTAGCATTTTTTTAATTATAATTATTTAATGAGCAGGTTAATGATTATCCAAATGTTATAAGCAAAGAAGACATAATGAAAAAAATTAACTTAATTTTGATTTAAGTTTTATTCTATAAAATTGAGCTTTATTCGAGACTAGAAGCTGAAGAATTAATGAATGAAGAATAGTAATAACGCATTTTAGAAAAAAATAGCAGATCAGCCAAATTAAGAGAATTGATGCTATAGAAAAAACATAGCATATTAACTGAGGAAATAAATAAAAGCCCTGCAGTGTAATTGAACAAAAGTAATTTGACTTTATAAGCAAGGGAGGTAGAAAGAGATTTCAAAGATGAGCTTTTTGAATTATAAAATGAAGAATTATGGTAAAATAAAATCAAAGAACCAGTTGAAGAGCCATAGCAATCACCGGTAGCCTAAAGAAACACTTCATTAATGAAAAAGAACAGTTCAATATTTGACTTGATTGACTATAACTCAATCAATGATTAATTTAGGATTACTACTATTGAGAGAGGTACTGAACATTCTTTAGTGCAGTTTAATGACCCAACACGAAGTGAAGTTATATCAATCATAAGTTATATTATGTATTTTATCTACACTCCAATAAAGACAATTGATATGAGATATAGTTCTACTACCTCTAATTTTGGAAATGATATGCCATCCACTAACTATAAAACAATTGACTCACAAAGCTTCTAACAAATTAGAAATAAAGCTTAGACTGTAATGACTTCCCCTACAAGCCCATCTAGAAATTAAAGAATAAATTCTCCCTAAAAAAGTACGAAGTAATCTTAAAAAACTAGTGCTTTAAGAAATAGAGGCTTTATGGATAAATGTTAATAAGATTTAATTAATCAGATGCAGAGTGTGGTTAAGGGTAATGTTAAATAGTAGTTGAATAAAAATCATATCAAGTCTATCCCCATACCAGTAAAATAAACAAAACAAGCAATCAATTCTTAAAGATCACCATAGAAACAAACACAGTCAATTTTAGGATTAAATTCAGAGAGATAAGTAGTTCCAAAGAATTTGAAAGCTTCATAGATTTCTCAGTAAATTCTACATCCTAATAGCTCAATTCTTAGTAGCTAAACACCTAAGAATAGAATTATTTAGCATTAGAGATAAGGCAGCTTCTAAGACTACAAGAGTATGCTTCCACCAAATATTAAAAATATCGCTATCCCAAGCTAAAATAAGAAATAGCCAAGCACCTTTTAAAATTCAAGATATTGAAAATAAATCAGTTGTTTTAAATTTAATGCTATAAGATAAAGCTTGGCTTCAAAAGCAAGTGCGATTCCAACTCCAAAAATATTTTCACAAGTCACCACCCCTAAAGCTAGTCAAGAATAGAGTAGATTCTCACTATAAGGATTAAATAGTAAAGTCATTAAAAACAAATCTATAAAATCAACAAGAAAAGTTAGCAATACTAGAAAGCAAAAAATAATGTAACTAAAGATTTAGCTCTCATAGATAATGAATAATATAAACTAGTAATTATTATTAGATAAATTGATTTTGCAGGGAGATTAATAATCTGCAGGTATTCTTGAGCAAGTTTAACTTTTATTTGAGTTAGCTTCCTTTGTTGACACAAAATTTTCAACAAGTGAAATAGACTCAGAAACTCAACTTCATAATTTTGTTTAAAAACATAGTGGAAATATAGTTCATGGACTTCAAAAGTTTACGATTTAATGTATCAGTGATTAAAACGGGTTTAAAACATCGTAAATAAATAACTACATCAAAATGTATCTTGAAAGGTCAAACTATATTAATGATTGAGAAAATGCAAGCAATCCAATTCTAGAATTCCTTAATAAATGCTATGAAATTTTTGATTGTTCTAAGATCGCTAAGTCAGGTCATAAGAAAAGCATTTCAATTAAAGTTAACAATTCACCAAAAAGAAAAGCCTCAACCACTAAGAATTAATCATCCTTAAAATTATAGGATGTTAATCCTGAATTGACTTAGTTTGAAGTTCCAGATGACTACTACTATCAAACTTAAAGGAACTATCTTTCCAATACATTTAACAACAGCTCCATGTCTGGCTTGAAAACCCCCTAAAATTTGAATATTACAGAGAGTTCAGAATTATTCAAAACTCTCATTAGTTAGAAAAACTAGATGATAGCATAAGCCTACAAGTAAAGTTTGGAGACTTCTAAAAAAGTGTAGTAAGATGCACAGCTTACTCTTTAGAGATAGAAAAGTCTTCAAAAGCTCGAGAAAGAGCAAAAGAAGCTGAAAGTCGTATTTGACAAGTAAGATAAACAAAATTACGAATAGTAAAAGAAGATAGAAGAAATTGATTACATTAAGTACAGAACGGAATTTCACACACGAATGAATTCGGTTGATAAGAGTTAGAAAGAAATTGAGAAAAAGAAACTGAGAGAAAGTCTTTAAATTAATGATTTCATATAGTCTGTTTTTATCATTCTTCATTTTTATAAGCAGTATAAGCAGTTAAGAGTACATGAGAAACTACAAAAAGTTGAATTAAGAGAAGGAACAGATATTTTACCATGAGATCAATGAAAAATCATACAATGAGCTTCTATGGAAAAAATAGTAAGAAAAATTAGAGCAAAAGTAAAAATCTTCAGAGCTGAAATTAAAGAAGCAGGAATTTGCTATATACAAAATTATTAAGAATGAGGAGCTTATTAAAAGACTTTAGCAAGAAAACGAGTTGTTAAACCAACAGTAATTAAAATAATCAAAGGCAAATATAAATAAAGTTCACAAATCATAGAAATCTGTTCTAACAATACCAAAGCCATTAATTGAGTTTAAATCGCACACTAAAAGATGAAGAGAAAATTAATTATGTTACAAACTTCTTAAATATTTAAGTTTACATTATTTTATAAATAACTTTAAAACAAAACTTTCAAATGCCTCTGTGAAAGTCATCTCTACTTTCTAGGGTCTGCAATTAATGAATTTCTCATCTGTTATTATTGCAGGATTTAATAGATAATTATAATAAATAAAATTATTATGATGGCATTTAATTATAAAGGAAATTTTGGGATCGCTTAATTTTAATTTGAAATTGAAATTGACTTAAATAAGAATATATAAAAAAGAAATAACAAGATATATTATCGATGAATTTATCAATTTATTTAAAAATAAATTAAAACCTTTTAAAAATATCCATTATACAATTATGAAATTCATTTTCAAATGAGCACAAAAATTTCTATTTTCAAATAAAACTGCAAAAATAAATTAATTATATTTTGCTAAGTCATAATTAACTCACCGATATTATTATTATTCATTCCTATTACTTTTCGATTCCTCTTATTCACTTTAACTATTTGCGCTCTTTTTCTTTAAATTAGTTAAATTAATTCTTTTAACAATCGTTGGATCAACGTTAATTTATTTCATTTCTTCCTAAGGTGCCCTTAATTAAACTTATCCAACGACAATCTTTTTCGGGCTTCTTTTCTTGGGGGAATTTTCAATTAAATTTTAATTGCTCTAACTATTTTTGATTTTATTCTTCATATTTGATAACTCCGCCTATTGTTAATTATCTAGCTTTGATTCTTCAATGGCAATTTACTAATTAATTTATTGCAATCTTGAGGCTGTGGCTCCCAAGCGACTTGAACCCAGTTATGATCCAGGGTTTTAACTACGACTTCTAGAGTTTTAACTTTAACTCATTAAATTTTTCATTTATGCTTAGCTTGCTTCATCTTCAGGCGGGATGTAAAGATTCTCTTTGAATACTACTTTTGATATTCTTTTATTCGGGCCAGTTCTTAAAAAACTAAAAGAAATTTTTAATTTGAAATTGATCTTAAAATATAAAAAATAATTATTGATGAAAGCTTTAAAACATTTATTGAGTAATCATCTTAATCTAAAGCAAGAATTAGAAAATGGGCTTAATTAAATCCTAGTAGAAGTCAAAGTCATTGTGAGTCATTTCAGTTGGCAACACTAGAAAAGTTTGTCCACCACACTGCTCATTTAACTACTAAGCATGCTCATAGGGTATTAAAGTGTCTTTCTAGCCATGTACAATGAAAGTGGGGCATTTAACTTTTGGCATTAGTTTCAAATTGTCGAAGTGTTCAGCCACAATGAAGCTCAAGAAGCCCACTTTATTTTTGACAATGTTTTTAATAGATGTGTAAGGGGACATTAGGATTAAAGCACCTGGGTTATGATGAGCTGATAAATAGGTTCCTGGACCACTGCCCATACTTCTTCCAAATATAATGATATCTTTTTCTCTAAGACCTGTTTCTTGCAATCAAACTCCAAAACTTGTTATATAAATGAAATAGTGAGAATTATGAATTTTTTACTATCCTTAAGATAGTAATTTTTATCCATAATACAAAACAAATATTGTAAAGGATGTATTTATATTGGTTCCAAAAAAATAGAATTATAAATACATACTGATAAACATAATCGCAGTCCTCCGTGATTTTCTCTGAGTTACACCCTCCCTATTCTTTGTAAACACCGTAGCCAGGGTACTCAACAGCTAGTATATTAATTTTAAGACTCTATTTAAGATGATCGAGCATTTCATAAGAGAGCCCTATGTCCTCCGCATTCCCATGAAAATACATTAGCAATTTGCTTGATCCACTTTGATATGGCAGAAATAAACACGGTATGTGCATGGAACGCCCACTACTAGTAATACTACTGCTTTTTTATTAATAAGTATGCGATGAACTTGCTTCACTTTGATTTTCATAAGAACTCGAAGAAATTAATATGGAGCTGAAGCTAGTCGTAGTCTTGCCGTTGACTTATTCAACTTTTCCATGTAAATCCGCTAGTAGAGAATTCCTGGGGATATATACTATCTCTCCAAGAAGAGAATTAGCATCGTAGGATGATTTCGGTGCGGGGAAGATGATTTTGTTAAGTTTCATTTTGTAAGTTATTTTAATGAATAATTTTGTAATTATTTATTCATCAATGCCTTTCAGTTTATTACAATACTTATAATATGCCAATTTTTAATTTGTAAATGAGTAATAATTTAAAGGAAATTTGTAAGCTATTGATAATATACATATTTATACAACTTATTGCTATATAGATAAAATAGGAATAAATATAAAAATATTCTTATAAAAATTATTTTTATCTAAGGTATAAGGCTCTTAAGAAAGATTATTAAATAATTAAATAACCGAATTAATTAATAAATTCTATATCTGTATACTTAATGTGACGGTGTTGTAATTTTAACCATTAATCTATAATTAAAAAAATCTCTGTATTTGTAATTTAATAGTAAATTATAAAATAAATATCGATTTATTTTAATAAAATATCCAAATTTTCTTTATCACAATAATGTTTTTTACAAGTCATTATTTTTTGCCTTGATTATTTGACCTGTCTCTTTATCCAATCGGCTTAATTTATTGCAAATATTTTAGTTTTTCAGTTTATTTATTAATCTTTGAGAGTAAATCAAGAGCTGCCACATTTACCTACTTGAAATTAGTTTATTTTTGAATATCTAACCTAGGTGTTTATGATTACTACTTTAGATTATTATGACTATTATTTACATCATAATGTTGTAAATTTAAGATGACATTCTGTTAGTTATAAGGTTTCTAGGAACTTATAGGAGACTTAGATTTATTACTTTTGTTAATGTCTGGCTTGAAGGAATACTTCCCCTTTTCTTGCGTCTCTTTTTCTTTAATTAATTGCCTCTTCTTATCTCGATAAATTTCTCCTTTCTTTAAAATTAAATCGGTCTGACTGAGCAGTTTCGATAAATTTTAGTCTTCCTTGTTATTTTAAGCAATGGCCTTATTTAGTAGATCTAATTATATATTAGCTATTTTTTGAGATTTTAAATTGAGCTTTGGCTTAAACAGACCCTCAGTTGATTGTCTAATCAAATCTCTTTTCTTTTATTCATTAATCTCTTGCTTCCTGAACTTCTAGTAATTCACAAAAACTTAAAATTGGCTTTTTATTTAGTCAACCTCACTTTTATCTCTCACGCAAAATTAGTTTGAGCTCGACATAAAACCAAATTTTTGAGAGTTATTTTTATTTTATTGTTAAAATGACATTGAGCCAGTTTCTTGTTAGGTAATATCATATATGTCATGAATTATAAAGAGAAATTTTAAGAGATTTTAAAAGGATATACCTTAGTAAATTTAGTTATTTTTAGTCTATAATTCATATGATTTTAGGGAATTCCATGCTAAGTTTAGAAGTATAGCTTACTTTTGTTTATGCTAGGCTTAAAGTTTCTCTATGTTCTGTGTGTAAATAAAAAGAAAATTATTATTTTTGTAAAGCATTCGAAACAATACCAGCTCAAACTACTCATAAGTAAGCATTTATGAGAGACTTATCTATAGATCCTTGAAATATTATATAAAAATGAAAGTTTAATTTAGATGTTTCTGAATGTGATCCTATAATCTTGCAAATGAAGAGATGTTACTAAAATTTGAAAGACTTGATTGAGACAATGATCTTTCAGTCTGTTACTATTGCTTTTAAATTCTATCAATTGATCTTCTCTCCGCTTCCCTATGCATTCTGTTAACCAAATCATTCGTTTGCTGAGTATTAAGATATTGAGAATTATAAAAATGGTTAATTAAATTCAAATTTATTTTAGAATTTGATTCACTTTGACTCAAGTCAGCTTAAATACTCTTTCTTAATCCATAAAGTCTATCATATACTTTCTAACTTGATTATCTTTTTAAGTCATCTGTAGATTAGTCAGATAACTCTTTATCTGAAATTACACTATACCTCTTATTAGTCAAACTTCACCTTCCTTTTTCAATTGCTTCTTATTCATTCTACAAAAATACTTCTCTCATATTAATTATGCTGTTTTCTTTTTTCCTTTTGAAATCCATTTAATCCTCATAGAATTGAGTGGGCGTCCTACTCTATCTCTTGAAAGACTATCGCCTATTAATTTAGGGTGTGAATGAGCATTCCTCCATAAGTTTATTATCTTTTTCGATGTCTTCGAATCTTTTTTATTTTGCGAGGTTTTCCTGGGTTTTGAAGCTTCTGTTATAAAGCTCATCGAAAACAGAGTTACTTCGTTAAGTATAAAAAAGTAAATTATTTTTTTTATAGCATTTCAAAATTTTTCTTATAAACTACTTGCCGCTATTTTAACTATAAAGTTCAGAAATAATTTAACTTCTTTTTTCTTAAGACATTTTCTCATTGCTAAACTGATTTCCAACATTACTATTAACTTGAAATAATTCAATTTGCTAATTAGTAAAATTATCATACATTGTATCGTTTCTTTGGAAACTCACATAATTATTGTCTACAGATATTACACTGTATTACTATTAATTTGGCAATTATTATTGATTCTTTGGCATTTAAAATTAAGAATTTTATATGTGCTAGTTTATTTTATTATTTTTCAAACTTTTTCTCTAGTTTCTTTCTTAATACAAGCTTTTTATTTACAGAATCTTTTAATTGTTAAAGTCTTTGAAAGCTTAGCTGCTCTAATTAATAAATGGTGAAACAGAGGATTTTGAAGTTTATTGATATTTATTGAAGGATGGATTTTGTAACTTTTAAGGTAGGTTGGCTTAAAATGCTTCTTATTATGTGCTCACACTATGTAAATTCGAATCATTAAGCTGAAGATAATTATAGCTTTGGTCTTAATTGAATTGCCTATCTGTTTGACTGCCAATAAGGTTCGATGATATACTTTATTATATAAAAAATCTAATATTTTAGACTTCTTTAAAGATTTGACTTGTTAACTGATTTATTTTAACTTTAGGGTTACTTTAATAAATTCTAAGCCAGTTACTCTCTATCTTCTCTGGTCATCTGAATATTTTATGTAGAGAATATTGAATCTTCTTGAGAAAATGTTTTATCGAAGAACTCCTTTCCTCTTGATCTGGATCACCTTAGTATATCTCTATAGACTTCACCATCTTGATTAAAATGTTAAGGAATTTCAACAAAATTTGATCTAATCAAACTGTTGCGACCACTCTTTTATGGCTGTAAATCTAAATTATCGGTCTTGCCAATGTTAGAAATTTTGCGATTTTTATCCTTATTGATCCTGAGATTTGTAATATTTTTATTCTAAAATTCTTCATCATCATTTGGATGCCAAATACTAGAATGTAGCGATGAAGCTCCATCTTTGTGGATCATCATTGTTGAGTTTATTTACATGCTTTAAAAAAAATCACTTTTATAAAAACATTTTAAGCTATGATCTTATTTCTCGTTTACAGGATCACTCTCGGAAAACATAAAAGATACTTTAATATACATTTAAATTTTATTAAGAGCCAGATTCTTCTAAGTTAGGATAATTTTATTATGATTCTAAAGTTTCATTTTTCTATTAAGTCTACTGAGCCAGCTATTTAGATAGAACAAACTAATGAAATTTTGACTATGTCTCAACTAAGTCAAAATGCTCGTTTTCTTATAATTCTTCGCAGTCCTATTTTTATTTCTAGGGTTGAGGAGTTAAAGATCTAAACAATTTTTTCATTTTTGATATAATTAACTTTAAAGAAAATATATATGTTGTATTGGAAAATCTGATAGTTTATGCCTAAAAGCATCCTATTAAAATTCATTTAGATTTAAAGTTAAATTTGAATTATCAAAATTCTTCTAAAAGAAGAAAGTAAAACTACTTAAAAATGTTGAAATTACTCAAATAAAGTATTTAATTTTAAGTTATCATTATTTCCTTAGGCTTTATAATAAATATCATATACACTCTGCAGGTGTAGATACTTAAGAGGCAGTCCTTAAACATTAATATTAAAATATAAAAACTATTATATAAAATACTAATAAATAGCCAACTAATTAACTTTAAAATGCTTAACAGTAATTATTTAGTTTTTTAATTAAATTTTATTTTGTAATTACTTGTAAATATTACTCAATAAAGATAATGAAAAAAGAGATTAAAGAATTTCAAAAGATAAATAGTTAAATATACCTGAATTATTGAGTAAATTTGTAAATATTATTGTGAATAAAAAAGTAAAAATAACATTAATTAAAGAAAACCTAGAAAAAATGAATATAAACCTCTTCAAAAGTAAATTGCAGCCTATTCGCACAGACACTGGAAAAAGGTTAAACTTAATTTATTAAACAAAAGATGTAAGCGATAACACTAGCAACACATAAAATAATTTGGTTACAGATAGATCCAAAATTTAAAAATAAATAACACATGATAGAACCTAGAGAGAGGTAAAAACAGCTGGAATTAGGAAATAATCATTCACTAGGAATATTCATGATTTTAATAATGTCATAAGGCCAGTAGGGGAAGATATGGAGTCATATAACAATCGTTAAGACGGCACTTATTTAAGGGTTGAGTCTTACTCTAAGCAAGAGTCTATACCTTAATACATAAATCAAGGAGGAAATTAGACTGTTACTATGAGAAAGGGGAACAACCAATTCGGAAAAATTTAATCAGTCGCCATTAGTTCACTTCATTTAATACCCCAAAACCCCTTCTTGTAAATTTATATGTGTTTAACTGATATATTTATTGTTGTGGATTAGGGTTTCTAGAGGTATGATTGGAATAAATTTTCAACTATTGTTATATTTCTATATTCTACTGCTGACATTTTAAATCACTCATTTTACTAATCATCGGGGCTTAAAATTAAATAAAAATTTATATAATCCTCAATACTTCATATGGTCTTAATTTCGATATAATTGTACTATTTTTTTCTTTAAAATTACTAATTATATTTTATGTACTAAAGTTTCACCAGTAAGTTTGACTTAATTATCAATTTTATATGCTAATTAATAGTAGTAATAAATTAAAACTAAAATCCAACTTTAAAACTATTTCTTTCACTTTAAATTTATAATTTTTATTATTAATTTTTTCCTTCATTTTTACTAATTTATAATTATATTAATAAATAAATCTGCTATAAAAGGATATATATTTGTTCTAACCGAGATACCCCTCCCCACCCCCAACCTATTTTAAAGAGCATATATTGAAATAAGAGAGGTATTTAATTTAAAATGCAAATTAATGAAGAAATATACTAATCTTTTCTTGAAATTCTTGTCTTAATGTCTTCTTGATTCTCCCCATCTTCATGATCTTCAACTTTTCTTGTAGTTGTTCAAAGTACTAAAAACACTCGCGTTATGATCCTGATCTTTGAGTCGTCAAAACCTCCAGCTCTACTGGTGCTACAGCTGCAACCTCAGCCACTTCTTTCTTGAAGAGCATCATATTCAGATTCTTTCAGGAGGAGGAGACTCCATTATGTTTAGCCAAAATTTTAAAAATTAGAGATATTTAATAAATTAAATCAGTCTGATTAAAACTTTTTAAGTTTTAATGCTTAACTATATTTGATTAAACTGATAGCTTTAATTTATAGAGAAATTTTAATAGAGATATCTTAAATAATTTTAGTATTAAATTTATTAATTAAAGCTCAGGCTGATTTAATTTATTAAATATCTCTAATTTTTTTAATTTTGGCTAAACATAATGGAGTCTCCTCCTCCTGAAAGAATCTGAATATGATGCTCTTAAAGAAAGAAGTGGCTGAGGTTGCAGCTGTAGCACCAGTAGAGCTGGGGGTTTTGACGACTCAAAGATCAGGATCATAACGCGAATGTTTTTAGTACTTTGAACAACTACAAGAAAAGTTGAAGATCATGAAGATGGGGAGAATCAAGAAGACATTAAGACAAGAATTTCAAGAAAAGATTAGTATATTTCTTCATTAATTTGCATTTTAAATTAAATACCTCTCTTATTTCAATATATGCTCTTTAAAATAGGTTGGGGGTGGGGAGGGGTATCTCGGTTAGAACAAATATATATCCTTTTATAGTAGATTTATATATTATTAAAAAGTCTTAGGACTTTGATTTTAAATATCTTTTAATAAAAACAATGCTCTTTAATGAATTATAGCTTAAAAAAGTCTTATTCAAACATTAATTATACCAATCATAACAATATACAAATATTCATGAAGGGTCTTTGAGTTATTTATTCTGAGGAAAATGGAAATAATTTCAAAAATAACTTGCATTATACCACTATGCAAAGAAAACTAGGGTACTTGGGCAATCAAGACGATGTTGATAGCTAGCAAGAAAGTCATAGATTTATGCAATAAACCTCGAACATTTAATCATTGAATCCAAGAAGCTCATTACTAGCATAAACACCCTAAATGATGACTCGGAAGTCTATTTTTAACAATATTGATAGGCAAGGGTTTTACGGGTACATTCAGCCTTAGACCCCTTTGCATCCCATGAATAGTAGCATTTCACCTTAAAAATTCAAAGGTAGAAAGTAAACTCTTACAAGCCAAGGATCAGTTTAGTTGGGTATAAATTATGCAGGGAAAGATATAAATTCAATGAAGAGATTTTCACAGCTTGTTGGAACTAGCAGTTAAATAGGCCTATAATAACGGAAGATGTCTGGCATTAACTATCTCATTCCATAAGGACACTTAAGCGAAAGCCAAAGTGAAAATGAAGCCAAGATATCTTCCATGAAAAAGTTTGAGGTTTCAAAGAAAAACATTAAAAACTTTGAAAACATTCTAAAAGAATAGAAAAAGGAAGATAAAAAAAATAAAAAGGATAAGAATGTAAAAGAAAAACCTAGTGAACTTAAGAAAGAAGAAAATGATCACACAGTGATTCCAAATTTTACAAAGCATAAAACATCAATGCATTCTAATTTCTCAGACGGATTAGCTAATGGAATAAAGAGGTAGAAAGCTATATAACGTTCCCTATCGATTTTTAACAATTAAACAAAGCAGACATCAGTGACTTCAATAGACGAAGATAGCGATGATGATAATGAAGATCCGTTTAAAAGATTAGAGAATAATAATTTAGAATACATTTAGAATTGGGAAATTAATTTAATTATAAATTAAAATATTATCAGTTACAGTTGACCAATGCAAACGATTTTAAAAGAAAAATTAAAATCAGATTTACTTTTTTATGGCTGTACTATTTTATCCCATCCTTGGAGCTAGTTAACTTGACTTTAATATGAGAGAAAATTTATTTAAGCTTGAAGCGCTTAATTAAATTAAGTAATTTCAATTAAGGGATGTGGTAAAATTGTATACCAATAATAAAAGATATTTTATTTTAAAATCTTTTTTTGAAAGAACCTAATTTCGTTTAAATTAGGCAACTCAAACTCCCAATATTTTGATTTACAATTAAATAAAATTAATTACCAAATATTGGATGTATTACTACGTTATAAAGCGTAGTCCATACACTATATACCCTGACAGTAAATTTAGATTCATTTGGGACTTCGTGTCTTGTATGTTGATTATACACTAGTGCCTAATTATACCTTTAATTTATGCTTTTGATGATTTTGATCCTTCCTATTTAAGAAGGGCTGATCCAATTTTTGAAATTTGGTTTATATTTGATGTTTTCCTGAATTTTAATACAGGATTTTTCTTGAAAGGTGTTGTTATAATGGAAAGAGATATGATAGTTAAGTAATATTTGAAAAGCTGGTTTTTCATAGATTTTATTAGTTGTATGCCTTACTCAATGATTATTACGAACTTAAAAATCAATCCTCTTTCTATGGTAAGAATCTATTTCTTAACTTGTTTTTATAGGACTCTTAAACACAATATACAATCAGGTTAGGAATAAGCGTTTTAGAGAACCTCAGATTATTTAGGCTTTTCAGATTCGTCAAATTAGACAAGTTAATGATTCATGTTTAGGACTAAATTTCAAGTGATTTAACCAACTCTATTTTCAGATTTGCAAAGCTAATGATGATAATATTCTTTGCTGCTCACTGGCTTGCTTGCTTGTTTTATACAGTTGCAGCTTCGCTATATGGCAAATCAAACAATTGGATTATTAATTTACCTCTTAAATTCTTACTTCTAACTTTATTAATTATATGTCCCAAAATTATGCTCTTAAATCGTATAATCCTTTTTAAAATATTATCATTTAATAGGATTTCGGACGCATAGCTAAATGATGCTTCAATGGGAGAGCGTTATGTAAATGCTCTTTATTGGACAATAACAACTATGGCAACAGTCGGCTATGGAGACATTAAAATTAAAACTACAGAAGAAAGACTTGTCGTTATCTGCATAATGTTGATTTCTGGGGCAATTTATGCCTATATTATTAATGATATTGGACACATCGTATAGAGATACAACTTCCTTGCTAATCAATACAAGTAATTACTAGTTATACTTTTAATATGCTTATAGAGAGAAAATGACGTATGTGAATCAATTCCTGAATTCAAAGGCAATACCCAAAGATTTAATCTCTAGGATTAATAAATATCTGTAATACAATTGGGAATTAAAAAAGGAGCATAAAATTGAGGAAAAAGAAATGATGGATCTTTTGAATGAAGACTTAAGGGACAGGATTACTATATATCTTAACGGTCAAATTTTGCATAAAATGAAAGTCCTGAATGATTTTAAAGTTGATTTTAAATCCTAGCTTGCTTTCATTTTAACTAAGAAGTCTTTCTCTGTTGATGAAAATATAGTAGTTGAGGAAGATTTTGGGGATGAATTATTTTATATAACTCAAGGAAAAGTGGCTCTCTTGCACAGGACATCATACACTTATATATGCGACTTAAATCAAAACCCCAAAACCCCTTAATGAGGTTTATAAGTGCTTTGATTTGTAGGGAATTTGTTAGGTGTTGGGGTTATTAATTATATGCGAGACAAAAATAGCAAGCTTTTGGGGTCTATTTATGATGAGGAGTATATAGATTTAGTGTTTAAACTGCGATTTGGATGTGATATTATACAGTGAGTAAGTCAAACCAGTACTTAATTATAAGTCAATTGCACTGCTCTTAAAGCGAAGTCCTTCAACTGTTCGCTCCTACTGCCTTATAGCAGTATAACTTAAGCAATAATAGCTGAATTCTATGCCTTAGAGGAAGTCAAAGTTTCAATAGAAGCATATTGACTATCTTATTAATGAAAAAACTTTGAAGTATTGGGCTCACTTCTCTCTCGACCAACGAGCTACTATGTTTCACCGCCAGTTCCCTGAGTTGAAGATCTCTGCTTAGTCTATAGCCAACATCTATAAACGAAATGGTATCTCTTACAAAGTTGTTAATCGTATCAAGAGAGTAATTGATTTCACTCTGCCATTTTACAACAACAACTTAAATTATATTTATAATTAAATGCAGAGAGCCTAATATTGTAGGAATACATTTGATTTGGGAAAATAATAAATAAATTAAAATACAATTTCTAAAAATATTGGCAGTTAACTTTCTGGAAACCTAGACAATATGGTACTTGTTCGATAGAGAATTCAAAATTAGCTGGACTTTACTATTGGCGGTACCCCTCTATCGCATCTCTGAAGCGAGATAACTCGACTTTAATTTTTGGTGATTTGTTTAGTTGATTTTAATGCCAAAATTAAAGTCGAGTTATCTCGCTTCAGCGATGCGATAGAGGGGTACCGCCAATAGTAAAGTCCAGCTAATTTTGAATTCTCTATCGAACAAGTACCATATTGTCAGGGTTTCCAGAAAGTTAACTGCCAATATTTTTAGAAATTGTATTTTAATTTATTTATTATTTTCCCAAATCAAATGTATTCCTACAATAGAATAATATTAAGTTTATTCACGCTGATGAGGCTGTGTTTACATTCAACACTTTCATCTAGAAGTCTTGGTATAAGAGACATAGCAACATAGAAGTATATGACTAGAAAGTCAAGGTATAAACAATGGCAATTCTTGGAGGTATTAGCGAAGATGCTGGTTTAGAAACTTATCTTATTCATCCTCGCTCTATTAAGACAGATCAGTATATTAAGTTCTTAGAACAGCTGAGGGAGAAGTACCCTGAATAAGAGATTATACTGTTTGTTGATAATCTCTCTGTTCATAAGACTAAAGAAACAAGGAAGAGTTATGAACAACTTAGAATAACGCCAGTGTTCAACGTACCTTACAGTCCACAGTTAAATGGAATTGAGTTCTATTGGGGTATATTAAAAGGCCATTACAAGAAACTGCTGCTCTACCACTTGATGCATGACCTACCTATCGATACAGTAGACTTTATTAAAAGCTCAGCGAAGAGAGAAGATAACTTATTGGCTAAAAAGTGTGCTAAAGAAGGGAGAGTGAATGTATATAAATAAGTTGTGTAGTTAAGTTAATGAATATATAAGTCACATTTAAAATCTTAAGAGGGAGCTGGCTTCTCTTTCTTTTCTTCTACTTCTTGCTTCCCTCCTCCTAAGTTTCTTCTCTTGCTGCCAGCTCCAGCATCTGTTCATTTACTCTGGAGGCTATATATTTGAATAGAGTCTCTTGCTAACTTCATACTTTGTCTGTGACATTCGCTCTCTGTGAAGCTTGCTCTATTCCTTCATCAAGAAGATGCCAGTTCCAGATTTTTATAAAGAGTTAAGCAAAAAATCTTACTAGAAATATAAGGGTGCCTCTGCAGCTCTGATAGCCAGCCCTCACTTATCTTGATCCCTTGCTTTTCCTTATCTTCTGATGAGATGCTGTACCTCTTCTTATGAGATTCTTGAATAATTTCTTTCAAGTAATCACCTTTAATTGTTGCAAGTATGCCAAAGAAATAGTTTCTTTCAGGTAGTTTGTTTGACAAATGCTTATTAGTGGGAAGGTACTGCGAAACATCTGGGTCGTTCATAGCATCATCATATAAGTTAGTCACTGAAATCTCTGGATAGTTTGGAATCTCTGCAAACTTTACATCTTAAGTTTTCAAAGCTTTCTTCTCTTCGCAGAGTATTGCTCTTAGAAATGAAATCTTAGTACCTTCCATCGTTGGCAGGAACAAACCAACTACATAATCAAGATTAGTTACTATGAGTTCATTACCTTGCTGCACCAGGTAGCGATGCAAATACACCTTGCCTCTAAATCTTTGAATCAATTCTTGTGCTTGCACTCTTTTCATTGCATCATTCATTGACTCCATCTTGTTTACAGATCTAAGAAATGAATTCAAATTTAAGTTTATTGATTTCAATTATATACCTCAGTAAAACCTACTATTAAATATGGGCATCCTATAGGAGGTCAACCTCTAAGAAGGATATGGAGAAAGTTTTGAGAACTGGTTTCAAACTTGAGAGATTGATATCAATTTCTACTATTATAGTTCCATATTTTAAATTTAAATTGGTACGTACTTAATTAGGAGCAGCTCATAAAATGCTAGAACCTAATTAGGAGCATTAATTAAAGCTAGTACTTAATTAGGAGCACCCTAATTTTAATCATAAAATCACAAAATACCTCCTAAAGCAGTACGTACTTAATTAGGTGCACCTCCTAAATCGGTACGTACTATAATCAACTTATTATTGAAAGTAAAAATGGTTACTTCCTCACCCATATTTAGAGCTGGATCGTCTCTTAACACTCATATTTCTTCTCTAGTACTCCAAGAACCTCCCTTGAAACTTGTAGACTTGCAAAGCTCTCATATAAGCTCTCAGTTATAGAGGCAGTTTTATAATTTTAAATTCAAATTTAAATATGAGCGCTAACATTTTAAGAAAAACAACAGCACTTCCATCAAACTAAATGAGACTTACCTTTGGCAGCAATAAAAAGTGTGATAGCTGTGAGATGAACTCACTTAAAGAACAACCAGAGCTATCACTTGAGGTCTCTGTTATTAAAATAGAAATTAATAATAGAAAATTAATGGCAAACAAGTGTGTCGGAGACAGAGAGGAGGAGAAAGTTAGAAATGAAGTTTCTATGTAAGCAGAGGAAGTTGAAGTATACTTTTGTGAGAAGTGTGAAAGAGACTTCACTCATAAATCTAGCTGGTACAGGCATATGAAGGTCAATAAGGAAGCTAAGCCTACTGTTTACTTAAAGCATGACAAAGTTGATGGAAAGTATGATTGCTTTGAGTGCCATAAGCAGTACTCTCATACAAGAGATTTAAAGAAGCATCTTTTAAAAGCCCACAAGAAAGAGATAGAAGTTGAAGATTAAGACACTCAACTGAAGTTGCTCAACAAAAGAAAAGCAAGGGAACCTCTTTAAGCTGCTGAGCTTTAACAAGCAAGCGAATCAGAGTATGTGAGGATTGCACGCAACCTCTTAGCATCAGAGGTCACTAAAATCATGATTAAGATATAATACAAGAAAATTCCAGTACTAGCATAGATTGATTTAGATACTTCTCTCTAAAGCTACCTAATTCTAGAGGACTCCTATGACAAGAAAGTTATTAAGGATCATCAGTATGCTTACAAGGTATATCCTTTCAACTATCTCCTTAGTGATGATAAATATTAAATGGAGTTTACTAATGAGTATTAAGTACTCACTCAGGCTAAGTTTAAAGAGTGCAAATACTTAATAAAGCTAGATGCTGTTCTCCTAGCCAAAGATCATGTGGCTTTCAGACTACCACTCTTTGAAATGACACTCAGAGATTTCATATCTGATCAAAGAAATCATAGATAGCTTGCATTAATAGCAACCTAAGCTATTCAAGGTATCAAAGAACTTCATAAGTTAGGCTTTGTTCACAGAGATCTCAAGCCTGAGAATATAATTTTGAACTTTTCACCCGTGACAGTAACAATTATTGATTTCAACAGATCATTAAGAGTGGAAGTATCAAGGCTTGGAAGTGTTATGGGAACTCCAGGCTATTATCCAGAAAGAGAAGACTGGAGAGATGGTGACTTTCAATGGGATGTGTGGGCTATGGCAGCAATAATCATAGAGTGCGATATGCCGCGCAATGAATACTACTCTACAAGGTGCGAGAAGGATGCCAAACAAAGAATAAAGCAATTTATTGACAAAACAAGAGTATCTCAATCAATGAAACAAATGGCAGAGTCAATAATAATAAAACCAAACTCAAGATCAGACATATCAATAGAGCAGATAGAGTTGTGGTTAAGTAAGATAAACTTCAGACCTCTCCCACATGATCCAAAAGTGCATTTTGAGTGATTAAATTAAATACATTTACTATAAATTTCACATTAAAACCTATTAATAACCCCAACCCCTAACAAATTCCCTACAAATCAAAGCACTTATAAACCTCATTAAGGGGTTTTGGGGTTTTGAATGTATTCTAAAAGATCTATTAACTTTATATTCTATAGAAAGATGACTATTTTGGAGAGATTGGATTCTTTGCAGATTGCCCAAGAACATGTACAGTTAAAAGCAGAGATTTCACTGATGTTTTAATCCTTTCTAAAGAGTCATTTTTGGACATAGCCTCAATGTTTCCAGATGCAATTGTAAGTTTTAAATTTTTGTTACACATTTAATAGGATTCATACTATATGATTCATGATAGAATTTCAGTTTAATAAAAAGAATACAACAATCATTATAATATAGGTTTAATTTTTTCGTATTTATTTTGTCTCTAATATTTTACTGATACTTAAAAAAACAATTTTATGTTTAAAAAATTGACAGAAAAGTTTTATATGTATTTATTTGGTTTTTAATCTTCGAATCTCTTGCTACTTATGCCACCAAAAGAATCACATAGCCATAGATTGTAAAAGATTCAAGTCCATAGCTGGCAACATGCAGGAATACTATAAGAAGTTTTCAAAAGCAAACTAGCTCAAACGCAGTTTTTGGGGTAATCAAACAATGCAAGATAAACAGGAGGACTCTATTGATAATGTGAACCATTACTACAAATAAAACATGCTTGTCCCCAGAACTTCCATGGAATCAGTTAACTTTAGAGGGAAATAAACTACTACAAAGTCTAAAGGAAAGAAAACTCCTTAATCACAGTTTAATAAGTCAAAGAAAGACAATGAGAAGTAGTAATATTATGAAGAGGATGTTCATGAGTTTATGGTTGACTAGTAAGAAATGGAGATTTATGAAAATTAAGAGGAGACAAATTTATAGAATGGATCTTAAAATTAAATTACTAGAAGCAAGACTAAGATAGTAGACGAAGAGCAATTCAATAACCTTACAGAAGTGGAATTAACTTAAAATATACAAAATGCTTCAAATGAGGAATTTGAAGAGCTAAAAATGAACTATTAGGCTAACGAGACTAATAATTTTATGAACATTCTTTACTTAGAAGACATTAAAGAAGATGACGCAGCTTTTGAGGATGAATTTGATGAAGAAACTAAAATGGCAAAAACGCCAAGAATCAGAGAGTCAAATAACAGACTGTCTACAACTTAGCTCTAAGGCATGTTTAATATGAGGTCATCAGTTGATAATGTAAACACTCTTAACCCCCAGTTTAAGGGTGCAAGACCAGGTAATGCTTAAAAACGATCTCATTAACAGATTTAAATTCAAAATGTGCCTAACAACATTAGCATTTAAATTTAAGCGAACTCAAAAGCAGACGAGAACGAACTATAGTATAATTTTGAAGAATCTAATGAGAGATAAATATAGGATTAAGCATTACATAGTAAGAAATAGATTGATAATGATGATTTCTTTGATGAAAATCTAAGTATTATTTAAAAATAAATGAGAATAAAGCCAATTAGAGGTATTCTTAGAAATGCTATGTAAAAGAAAATGAGAATGAAGACTGGCAAATACTTTGCTGAAGATTCTTTAGAGGACCTAGCGAACTAAATAATGCATGAAGCAGTTCCACCTGAAATAAATACTCCGCTTTTGAGAAATAAATAATTCTAATCATTAAGAAAGAATGATGCAAGATAGAGTCTGCATACTTTGATATCTAGTAGAGCATCTCAAGAAGGAGTTAACATTATAATAATCATTAAGTGATAACTTTATTATCTTAAAGATTATTGTATTAACTCGAATGCAATTAATTTGGTTAAAAAACTAACTAAATTGTCAACTCGCAAAAGAAGGCAAGAGCCATCTATATATTCTTCAATTTCGAATTTAAATGAATAATCACCACCAACTCGATCAAGATTTCAAAATTCTGAAAAAAAGAAAAGGGCTTTCTAAAATAATCCTTCAGGCTTCAATAGTCAACAGTATCATTAAAATACAGCCAATATTACTTTAACTAATATGAAATTTGTTATAATTCTTAAATTTATTCATATTCTATCATTTATTTATACCTTTAATATGATAATGCCTGCTCCATCAATTTACTAGCCTATCATATAGGTAGAAAATAATAACCAAAACATAGTCTTTAATTTCCCAAATGTCGGTAACTATCACATTCACTATCACTAATCCCATCAAACTGAAAATAGTAACTTTAAGAATGATTCCTCGAATAATCCACCAAATAGCTCAACCTAAAATATTAACTTACTTAGCGGTAGAGTCTAAAATTAATCACCCTCTCAAAGGCCAAATTTGAATACTTAAGGTAAGAGCAATAGCTTTAATGTCAAGAGAAATCCCTAAATTATATTAAACTCGAATAAGGCTACAGACTCAAGCGTAAATACTTCACAATATAACTAGCAAGTTAATAATATAAGCAGTTTTTAGAGAATTAATAATAAAAACTGGGCTGGTAACTCTGGCATTATGCAACCATAAGTTGTTATATCAAAGCATAATAGTGGTTCAAGAGTTGATACAAGAAATTCACAAAGAAAATAGAATGAGCAAATCAATTTTGACATCAATTTCGAAGATTGAGTAGTTATTGCGAATTTATTTCTTAAATTATTTTTGTTGAACTTAAAAAGCTTAATAGAGCTAAAATTAAATTACATTGAAGAAAATACTTTTAAATATAGAAACATCATTCAAGTTCTCTAATGCGGTTCTTAATGATTTTAATAGCTTCCTCGGTCTTTAAGAAATTGCTATAGTCAATACCTCTCTTTTTAATAAGTTTTGCCTTCTTTCTTTCAAAGAAGAATTGCTGTAAACCTTATACGGAATAAGGTCTCTTGGACCAGATCCAGAAGAAGTATGATACTATTGCATCTCCAAGAGTCATCCCGCAAGTTATGGGCTCCATAATATCCCAAGAGAAGGCTACGTAGGTTCCATATTGAACGAGCAAGTATTAAGTTACAAATATGCTGCAAAAAGAGAAAAGCACTCTACCTGTCTAGTTTTAGGCTTATTATTCAATTTCACGAATTTAGAGGATCATAGGATATCTTTGTCTTTTAAGCAGAGCAAGTTATAGTTCAAGAACTTCCTTTTCTTCTCTAACATTCTTAGCTTTTTGAGCTAAAACTTCTCTAACCATGATTAAGATTTCATTAGTTAGTCAATGTTAAGAAAAATGTTATTATTTTTCTTTTTTTCTTAATATTTTGTTATAAATGCCTTATTTAAGAAGAATGCTAGGATAAATCATTATCCTTTTAAGAAATATTATTTTAAGCATAAGGGAATCCATTTCTAGCATCTTTAAACTATTTAAGAATAACTTGAGAAGTATTATGGCTATAATTTCACTTTATCAAATTGTTTTAAATCTTATTGTAAATTTGCTTCAAAGTGTTAATACTTTGTCAAATAACATTTTTTTCAAACCATCAAAATTGTTTTTGAACAATTAATACTGATAATAAAGAAGATTTCATTTTAATTCCACTCTGGTTTACTTTGTAATTGCTATTAGAACTTGCTAGCAAATCTTGAAATCTCCAAAGCTTTCTAATCTTTCATGTTTAATTCCTTGCAAGTATCAAAGAGAGACTTTTCTTCAGCATTGAGAGTAAACTTTTTATTTCTTAAACTGAAACTCTTTTCACTCATTACGTTGAATTCTCTCAAGTTATCAAGCTTCATTACGAAATATGGAATGTGCAAGAGTTGCTCAATCTTTGATACTTTAGCAATTAAATAATCATTAGATCTCTAAAAATTAATTCAGAAATGTTAGTATATTGAATAGAAGCACCATCTGGAGCATAGAACTTAGCATCATTTTAAATTTCTCCAGCTTACTTGAGTTCTCTCTCTAAGTCATTTAATGACTTTTCCCTGTGCAGCTAGATCTTTTGACTTGTTGGCTTCAACTGTAGATATGGTCTATTGTCAATGGGGTTTTAGATAAGCAAAAACTTGTTAGAAGTTAAGAATGGCCTGCTCTCCTCAAAACTTGCCAATGAGGAAAATTATCTCATTCTTTGTTAAGCTTAGAAAAGTGTTCTGAAAGAAGAGGTTGAAGCCTATTTTTAAAGAAGTAATTTACTCTGCAACAAGGAAAGACCTAGCATTTTTATTTTTATATATATTTTCAAACTTAATTTATAAATCTGGTAATCATGACTCTAAAATTATCCATGGTAGATAAATTTAAGTTAAATTTGTCAATCAGAAGCTTATAAATAAATTGTAAGATATTAATTTTGAGAAACTATAAAGTCTCTTTATTAATTAAAGAATGTACAAATGTTTTCTTCCACAAATACTTAACAAGGTTTCTTCCAAGTAAACCATAATCAATACTTCGAAAATAACTAGCCTAGAAACTAGATATTCACAAATAACTCTTTGAACTAGAGTTACTAGGGCTACGGCATAAATTTAAACTCACATAGGAACATAGTTTCACAAAATAAGAAAAAGCTGTACATACCTGTAACTTGCAAATAGCTGAGGTAAATGCCAGTTGATATGGACGATATATGTCTAATGAATGGGGATCAAGTTTAAGAAATTGTAATAATAGGAAGGACTATGTCTTGCAGAGAGGACTCGATGCGATTCACACTAGAAATAAACGATAGTACTGAAATATTCAAAGTGGTATTCTTCTAGAAAGATCCCTTTTAGTCTCCTTTTCCAGCAGACTTCAAATTTCAGTAAGTTTACTGATTTTGTTAACAATTTGAATAGAGAGAACATTTATGTGAAGATATTTGGCACAATCAGAGTATACAAGGAAGAGAAAGCCATTATAGGGTCATACATTAAGAATCTAGTTAAGAGTGATGAAATCACTAATCACCTCTTGCAAGTGTTTTGCTCTGAGCAGCTAAGATAAAAAGGAGTTCTCAAAGATTTTACTTAATCTTCCTAACAAAGTCCTCTTATCAAACAAAAACAGACAATGCAAGGTGATCATAATACAAATTCTAAAGCAAATTGCCAAAATAGAAAAAGTTTAACATAATCCAAACTAGATCCGCTTGTAGGCAAGGATAAATATTTCAAAGAAATCAGCAACTAAATTTTAGAACTAATGCTTGAAATGAGAAGTGCTTGCAGGGAGATGCACAAAGACGATATTATTCAAGTTTTAGATCGGTAATTTTAACCTAAAGATATAAAGCAGGGAATGAGAACACTAGTTGAGAATGGGCTAATTTTGAGACATCCAAGAAACTTAAATGTATATAAATTATCTGATGTGAATTAATTTTGAGTTTTATAAACTTTCAATAAAATGAGCTTTTTAGGGAGATGTCGTAAATATCTAAAAATAAAATTATAATAATTTATATCTTTTGGATTTTTAATGGGAGCAAGTTAGGCTAAATCAAGCTAGCCAAACTTTAACAAATTATTTATTGAAATTTATATTATTAATTTAGGTTTATTAAGATCCTAATATTAGAATAATAGGAGAAACCAAAATGAGGTACCTGTATTGCTAAGAGAAATCTATTAATCTTAGCAATAACATTAGATCCCTCCTGGAAGAGTTGTAAATCATTAATCTTCTAACTATTAACAAATCTAAATCTAATAATTACCCTAGTAAAATGCTTAATAATACCCACATAGATAGTTTGCCAATTAACCTCACATTTAATATCAAACATAACCAATAAGATAAGATCACTAAGTTGCTTTCACTGCTTATTTCTAGAATTAGATATCACTAAATTAACCTGTGAATTATTCATCAAATTAGAGTAGTTAAGTTTATGGTGGATGGGGAGGAGTTGATAATTAATATTGTTAGATATAGTCTGTATTAGGGATCTAAATTGACTTTAAGTCAATTTAGTAGTTTATTAAGTAAATATCTATTGTTTAATGTAATAAAAACAGTATTTTTATGATAAATCAATTTTTATCATGTTATGGAAAGTAAAAGCGCTCATATCTCTTGCCTTAATTGTCTGGAATATAATAACTGATCGTTAAAAAATAGCTTTAATTAAAAATGTATGATATCATGATTAATGAAATTAATCTCTAAATTATATTTATAGCAGTAATAACAAAGACCACCAAATAATAACTTGGTAATGTAGCAAACATCTTAAATGAATGTAAGTTACTAGAATAATTAGGAAGTGATGAATTCCTAACAATACAATCAAATTTATAAAGAAAAAACTCATCGTAAAAAAGATCTTAAAAATTTCAAGCTTTTGGTTAATCTCAAGAAGAATTCCATTAAAACTGTAAGTAAACATGAACCTTATCATAGACCTATGACTTTTTAAAAATATAAATAATTTAATCGAACTTTCCTTTACTAATTTAACAATTTATAGAGAATTTAACAAGAAACCAATGATCTACAAATTTCCTTTGAAGTGGATGCTTTGGCTGATTTTTATCTGAGAGTGAATACTTGTGTTACTGAAACTAGAGACATGAATAATGTTTCAGTTTAAATGACCACCCCTGACTCCAAGAATTATGTGCAGGAATTCAAATTAAAGAAAGGAAATATCTCAATTAATTTCAACTAATGTCACTTTGGTCTTGGTTATAATTAATTGATATAAATAAATGGTAGATTTTCCCTTTATATTACATGGAATATTTTATTTAAATATTATATATCGAATAACAGAATCAATACAAAATCAATGGAAATTACATCCCAATTGTATTCAGTATTTACTACTAATAAAGAGGTAAATAATATGCTCAATTAAGCTATGGAGAATTTACTCTAAATCATAAAACTAAGCAAATTACAGGCATTCACATTGAAAAACAAGTCATAATGGTAAGAACCATATTCTTTGTCAAATAATATGGATTAATATAGATTAATGGTATTCCATTTGAAATTAAGAGTATCTTTGGGATGGAACTAAGTTAAGGTACTAAAAAGGGAGGAACTATAAAAAGGCAGGGCAGGATGACGATAATTTATTGATTGGATTGATTGAAGAGGGTGAAGACAAAGTGTGTCTGATTTGCCTAAGTGAACCAAGAAATACAATTATTACTTGAACTGATTTAAATCAAAATAAGTCAATTTTTGAAATCATCATAAAAAAAACTTAATAAATTTTAATAATTTATATTAAGGAATATTATGCCATGCGGGCATTTATGCGTTTGTAGTGACTGTGGAGATAAACTTAATCAGAAGAATTAGAATTGTCCAATATGCAGAGCTACAATAAGTTCCTTAGTTCCATTCAACATGAATAAAATCAAAAAATAATGATAATCCCTTTCAAATTAAATATTATCTCTAATCTAAACATAATTGAGATAAAAAGTTCATTGATTATTTTATTCACTAAGTTTTATTAAAGAGTAAGACAACTAGAATTTTATTGAACTTATTAAGGAAAATTACTGAGATTTATATTGGAAAAATTTGTACTAAAAATACTTATAATTAATACCTTTTACTTCATACTATCAACAAAATATTCAACTAGTAACATTTTAGCTATTTTCTTTATCACTACCACTGGTCTTTTCAGAGACTCCCAAGCTTGTTGTCTCATTAGTTTTGAGTTACTTGTTATTAGTTTACTCAAGCTTAGGGTCAGTATTGTTGGTGTTAGTGGAAGTCATATCCTCATGAGTACGCTTCTTTCCAATTCTGATCTTAGCAGTCATATCTTAGAACTTCTCAGCATTTTCTTGAGGTTTGCCGAATTTCTCATCGACTTTCACATCTTCTCCTTCTGATTTCTTGATTTCGTCGATTTTCTCCTTGATCTACTTATCTTCAGCGGTTTCTTGAAGTTTGGCAGATATTTCGATCAAGAGACTCTTCAGTTCTTTAATTCTGTCTGTGTCAAATATCGAAGGTTGACTTAACTGTTGAACAGTTGAATTCTCATAATCCAAATTCTAGCCTCCACCTTGACTTTTAACCTCTGAAATGATGTGAGTTTTCATAACACCTTGGGCTTTCTCATAAGCTGCTTTTGCTTCATCGTTCTTCTGGGTTAATTGATGACAATAACCAATGTTATAAAGTGAAGCTGAAAGCAATCTCATGTTGTTGTAGTCCAAATTCTTTTGAGATTGGCAAAGTTCGACGACCTTTTCGAAACAGACGACTGCCTGCTCAAACTGTTCTTTGAATTGGAAAAGTTCAGCTTATCTGTTGAAAGAATCAATAAGCAAATCCATAATTACTTCTTTTCTTTGATCTCTCATAGCTTCAATGCAATTTGGGGAGTTCAAAAAGTCTTCAATGATTTGAATTCCAATCTCAATATTTTCGTAGGCATCATCACATAGTTAGCCACCATAGTCTTCAGGGTCCTTGTGATCTTGAAGTGGATCACTTGCAGTATTTATTTGCTCTTACTGCTTTACCTCCTCTTCGATTCTTGGCTCATCGTCTTATTTGGCTGGGGTAGCTGCACTTGAATTCTTGTCTACACTTTGGTCTTTCTGCTCTTCTTAGCCATCCTCTTCTTCACCTTCGACTTCAGCTTCTTCTTCGCTCTCAGCTTCACTGTCTTCGGCATCTGGGATTTGTGGTACATTTCCAAACACATCTGAAGCATTTTCAACATAGGTAATGATAGCATTTCCCATCAAGTAGTAGAATGGTGCTTTAAGAATGAGAAAGTCTGGTTGAGTCTCGATTCTGATAGAACACAGTCTCTCAATGCGCTTAACTGCTTTCTCAGCCAAGTGGATCGAATTCGCAAAGTCGCCATTTCTCGCTGAATCTTTACTTTGTTGAGCAAATTGAACTGCAGCATTAAGGTACAAATTGGTCTCGTGATTTCCAAGATCATCAGTTATTAGAGGCATTAACTTTGATATTTCACAAGACAGGTATCTCACAGTTGAGATATCAGTGAAGGATGGAGCTGCTGGAACTGTGGTGTCAATAGTAGTATGATTTTCTGCTTCTGGGCCAGGTTGATTTGTTGATTCCATTTTCTATTAGGTTTAAAATGATAATTAAGTTTTGATTTACAAATGCGGGAATTTTAACTTTATATTCAAAATTAGTCTACAAAATTTTCAAAAGTCTTAACCTTAATTTAACCATTTAAATTTCTGGATAACCTTGACTATGCAATTTAGTTGAATTGTTAATTGTTTAAATATTAAATGGCGAGAAATCACTATTATTGTTCTTCTTCATGAAATCTCAAACCTAGTCTTTTATCTGATTTAAGTATTTTTCAGAAATGAGGAACGGCAGCATTGACTTCTTTAGCTTATTCAACCAATTCTCTAACAACTTCATCGACATCTTATTAAGTTAGGTTTGGTACATAAATTCTCTTCTCAACACCGAAGTCGTAGCGAGCCATCACTGTTGGTTGAGCGTTTTTGCACTCTCTTACGATGAATGGGAGCTCGGGGTTTGCTGACTTGATATCAACGTAGTTGTTTTGGATGTAGTTTCTATATAAATTATTATTGATAAGTTGATTTCATAAGAAATGCTACATACCTAACACCAGCAGAGTGTGCTGAGGTTTGACAGAAAACAAATCTGAGTTCTCTCACATTCTTGGCAATATCTCTCTTCCAGCTCATTTTATTTAATTATTATAATTTAATTAATTTTACTCAAACTATGAACTTAAGTTGATTTAACTTATAACTTAAAAATTAAAATCATATTGTTAAACTATCCATTAATTATGCAGTTGAAGGTCTAGTGGAAATTTCTGATTAATTTTCATCAATTTAATGCACAGTAAGTAAAATATGATGGTCTGTAGGGTCTTCCTTTTGCAAAGTCCACTTTGCTTCCTTAGCCATTTCCCTTAGTTTCAGCCTGTATTGTTCCTTCTATTCTGGCCTAAAAATTACAAGGTAGTCTCCACTCTCAACATGAACTTTCGCTTGATCCTTAAACAAGCAACTCATCTCTTTTTTAATATTGTTAGCTGAGTGTATGCTTAAAACTCCAATATCAAAGAAATTCCTGAACTTTTTCTTGTTATAAAGCTTGTCAATGTTATCACTCATCATATAGAACTTGATATTTGCTTGCTTGAAACCTTCTAATAGTTAACGAGTGGCTCCTTCTGAGGGTTAAGTCTAAGAGGATTTGACTTCCTCTTCAATTTAACTCAAGTCAATCTTCTTTTAAGGTGCCTGCAGTTTCTTTAGCATTTCTTTGGCTTAGCTATTGGTATCGATTTATTCTTCATCATTATCTGGTTGGACCTTATCGACTGGCTAGTTTTAAGCAACAGTTGTGTCAATTTAAGATTGATCCTCATCCTTTTATTCTTCATCAACTTCTTCAATTTGTTCAAGCTCCTTCTTTTCTTCTTCGTCTTTCTTTTCTTCTTCATTTGGATCACTGTCAACCTTTTCATATTACTTTTCTATATGTTTTAGTCTTTCAAAGGGATACTCGTATTTGCTTAGTTTTTCTAGTTTGTGAATATAAGCTTGAACATTATATGCTGAGATGTCGCTTGCCATCTAAAAATTAAGATTAAAACCTAATAAATTTACTTACATAAATTCTTTAGAAGTTAACTTTCTTGAAAAATTTGTCTTTGTCAGAATCATCTACAACTTCAGTTCCGAAAGTTATGTAAGGGGAATTAATAATATCTCCCCAAAACCCTCTGACCATAATACTATCTCCTGATTTCTTCTTCTTGCCTGGAATGTAAGAACTTAAAGTCCTGTTAGGGACAGTGTTTGAAGTTAGTCTGGTCTCAAATGCGATTCCATTCATTCTCCAATCTTTATACTCAGTACTATTCAAATGTGGTATCTATAAAGAAAGGTAAAAAACTACTTGCTATCTTAGAGATCTTAAGAAGTTGAAATCTAGAATATTCTCATTCATGAATAAGATTCTATAACCTTACCTTATCCCTGAGAAAAAAGTTAAAATCCCAATCCATGGCATTCTTTCTGAAATCATATCTCTCTGCAAAATGATGCCTCAGTCTCTAATCTCTTAATTTCTCAATATCAAATGGCACTCTCTTCAAGTATGTTTTGAACACATCCTCCATTTCATCTCTCCCTTCGTATTCCAAGTACTACAGTGATATGATTTCCTTGAGGACGCTTTTGCATCTGTCATCATCAGTGATTAACTAAATTAATTCATTCACTGTTGATTCTAGGTAGTTTTAAGTTTTGTCTCTTAACAAAGCGTTCCCATAAAGGTCTAGAAATAATTCTTAACGCTCTCTCTCTGCCAGTTGGCACTCACAAATAATAGTAAGGAAAAGAATTCCTCTACAGAGGTTTTCCTTATATTTTTCGTGGAAAAAGATGTTTAAGGGCTTTTGTCTTGTTTGGTTTAATGGAAGAGACTCAGCAAGAGTTTCAATTAAGATATAAAGAAACAATAAAAGTGCTATTTTTATCCATTCATATATAAATTAATTTAGTTTTTAGGACATGTCTTAAATCTGCGCACTCTGAGATAAGCACATTTATTTCTTCATCTTTGTCAAGTGACAACTCCGTTCCTTAGAAAAAGTTTATTGCGGGCGTAAATCCCCAGAAAGGCACATACCCAATTGCTTCAGCCATGTTAATTAAATTACAAATTATTAATGATTTTAAAATTTAAATTAATTACTAGCACGATAAAGCCAACTCTATTCGAGTCAATAATCGTTTTAACTTATGAAAAGATAAATAAGTTTATAAAAAGCTAATTAACTAAAAATCTTAATAATTCAAACATCTACATTTTGCATCAACCACTCTATTCCTTCTTGAAGTCCTATATAAAAATTAGTTATATTCAAAATGAATTTTCAATTCAATATTTAATATGAATATTCATAAAGATAAGACAGTCTTTCAATTATAAATATATTTACTTGTTTAAATGTATCAAATTTGTCATTTGATAAGTTTAATTAGTATAAATGTAAACTTAAGGAATTAAAAAGGAATCAGCATTTAAACTTATATTTCAAATTAATTTATGTTATACTCATCAGATTTATAGGAAATTAATAATTAATAGAAATAATTAAGTCTAATTGCAATTAATATAAACCCATAATATTTCACACGAAAATGTTTTTAATTTTAATCACTATTTTATTTATTATACTAAAAATTTAATTTTATAGTGGAAATTTTCAAATTTATTGAAAATGCAAAAACCTCCTGGCGGAATGAAACCAATTAAATCTCAATTGAAAATTAGCACAAGAAACCTTAATGGATTGAAGTCAGAAACAAGCCCAAATCATAAGTAAATCCCTAAGTCAAGGATTCACAGAGCCAGTTAGGAGCTGGAGTCCTTAGAAAATTTAAGCTAGGACTAATTTTCTCCAAAAACACAGCAGTCCTCATTTGACATTTTCAAGTATTATATATTTATCCTATCAATAAAATAAATAAATGATAATCTAAATTAAATTATTGATTTAGAATTAATATTGGTGGAATTTATTTGATATGAGAAATCAAGTTTAAATTGATTAATTTCCTTTCAATTGAATTTAATGGAAAATTGAATAGACTTATAAAATTATACTCTATATATATAGCGCATTAAAATTTTAAAGGGGAATGTTATTGTTGTTTTTGGGACATTGTCTATTAAGGAATTGATCTCATTGCCAAAAGTATAATTTCAATTTTTCTTTCTGAGGTTGCCTCTCTCAACAATGCTGAAGCACAGGGACTTGACTTTATTAAGCTAAATGTTGGTTACTCTGTTATTAGACTTCACCTTTATTCATTCATTCTCTATATTTTCCAGAATGTACATGTACATCTGAACAATTTTATAATAAAATCTGCATATTACTCCGAAAAGAGTGCCAGTTTTCCATTATGAGCAGGTTTCAAAAAATTTAATTGTTCGAAGAAACTAGTGTGATCAACTTCATTTTCAGAAAATTATAAAGGCCGATTTGCTTATATTGTTTCAGATTTTTTAATCTTTTGTTTCATATTTGGCTCAATCATAATTTAACCCTAGGCATAAATTATTCAGACTTTTTAAGGTGTTGCTAAGCTCTCAAAGAATCTTATGTCTTCGTCGCTTCACTATGCTATCCCTAGAGATGAACAACTGGGTAAATTTGGAGGAAACATAAAACAAAGGCACTACCACCACCATGGATCAAGCACTGACAGATTCACCTTCTTAAGACATCGTTTTTGTCAAGGATTTTTACATAGATTAATGCCTAATCTTCTCGAATGCTTAAAGTACTTTAATCTTTAAAATTTATAACGAGTATGATATTCATTTTAATTTAATTTATATTGATTCTCCCAAATCAATGTACCCCTTTCATATTAAATTAACTAAATGTTGAACATTACTATAGAAATCTTTGGTGTTCGTGTTATTAAAGTGAAGCAAATCGAGATAAGTTGTTGACTTTAAGAGTTTAAAATGAGAGAGACATTGAAATTAATCTTTAAAAGTAACATAGAGGCTCTCCTACTATAATTTATAATGAAGTTCTTAATTATATCAATAAACTATATAATAAATTTTATAATAATAAGAGAACTAACAGCAGTGCTTAAATCGTAGAAACTGTAGGGTCAGATTCGACAAACGCATCTTAGAACAGCCCCACAAACATAAACTTAATAAATTATCAGGTAAGATTTAGAATTATGAAACTTATTTCTTTTTAGCAATACTTTGAGCTATTGCTAATCTAAATAGTAGAAATAGTTATAAAAGTAGTTTTCATATAATTAGGTTTGTTTGACAATAATGCAGAAGTAATAAAGATAAACAGAAACTGGATCTGAAGAGGATTCGTCTGGTTCAAGCAGGAGACATCGGGGTTAATCAATATATTTCGATCTCGATTGCAAATAATACAAGAAATGTGGCATTTCCACAAAACTGAGACCCATAGTAAAATCTAAATTCTATCGCAAAAAATCCTCGTTAAATCTTGTCAACGACTCAGCTCACAGACAAGAAATAGATGCTCTTGGCTTGATGTTTTAATCATCAGATACCGAAAGTTGCTACAGTTCCGACCTTAATTCAGAGAAAAGTGGAAGCATTAAAAATTTATAAAACTTTCAAAATGGTGGTTAAGCAAGCAATAGATAGAGACTTGATAAAAATTTAATCTCTATAGATGAATTACACCAGGACTAAAGAAAGATAACTGAAAAAGCTTGGAAAGCCAATTTCTACAAATATGGATATTTCAGAAAGAGTGGCAGAAACGAGAACGAGGTTTCTGAAATCTTGGAGGAAGCTGATGAAGATTACGAAGATAATTTTTCTAAGATCATGAACAAAGCTTTGGATATTGGAAATCCTATATAAACTGAGGGAATCGAGATCGAGGAGATCGGGGATAGTGATCTAAATATTTTCCAAACTAACTCAAGCAGAAGAGGGCATGCTTTATCAGAGATTGAGCCGCACAGCACTTCTTAGTAAACCAATTTTAAGAATCATCAGTTTTAAGAACTTTTAAAATTTTTCTATTGTTAAAGCCTGATCTTGTTCAATGAAGGTTAGTTATATTGATCTACCATTTTTATTGAATTTAATTTTTAATTTAATTTCTTATTAATTTCTCTCTATATTACTAACATTCTGATCATTTTGTAGACGGACAGTTATTATCATTATTGTCTGTCGACAATTTTTTCTGATCATTTTCAGGTAATTTTTAGTCATGTATTTTGAAAAAAATCTTAATAAACTTTGTATAATTCTTGATAGATTTAGGTATATTCTTGGAGGATTCAGAATAATGTTCTTTTTTTTCAAAGAAAAAATTTTTTCCCTAAAAAAATTAACTAAGGATTCCAAAAAAGGCACCCAAAAAAAGCAAAAAAGATTAGTGATAAATCCTTATAGAACTATGATAATGAAAATGGATTTTTGAGATTCTTGATTTTCAGTAAGTAGAGATAAAAAAAAATGTGATTAAAAAAAAGTTTTTTTAAAAAGTTAATTAAAAACAGGGCAGAGATAATAGCATCTGCCTCGATTGGGTTTTAAACAATATTTTTTCAAAATTTATAAATCATTAATTATATATAGATAGATTACTATCTTCCAGACCTGATGTTTGAAGTCTGAAAACCTCTAAAATTTTTAGGAGGTGTTGAAAGTTATGAATCATCAATCACTGGTTAAGTTTTAACCAGGCCAAATGACTAACTTAAAGATGGCTCATGCGATTAAGAAACTAAGTTCTACCAAAAATGACAACTTGAGTATTTAAACTATTAGTTCAGAAAATTTTAAATTAAGAACTTGTAATTTGAATAAATGAAAATCTTCAATAGAAATTTTTATTCGTTAATTTTATTTTTATGGGTTTTTTATTCCCAATCAAACATAGGTAACCTAAAATACGACTAACCCGATTTCCAGCACATTCAACTTTAGCAGCAACCAATTTTCCATCGGAAGTCCAAAGAACTCAACCTCTTCTCCAGCTGGACTTCTTAGCTTGAAATCAAAAGTGATGCCAAGTTACAGCAGTACACCAAAAGCTGCTCACTCAAACAATAGTATGAATCTTATCTCAAACCCAAAATCTTCCTCATTAATCGGAGCATTTGGAGCCTCTGCTTACAACAAACAACTTCAAAGATTCCTAAAATGAGTTAGAAACACATTAGATTTTAGTCCCCCACACTATTTGACTTTGTAAGCGGTAATTATTAACCTATAAAATGATTGAGGAAGTTAGTGCTCATAAACTTCACAATGAATGAATTTAGATTAATAGCATTCATGAATGTTTTAGAGTTTCTACTTCCTCATTTTTTCATACTTAAACACAACCCTATAAATCCTACTTTAACCCAATTTTCTACTTAACCTTTAATTTACTCAAGAAATATAAATATCAAGATCTTTGATGAATATCTTTCCACATAAACTTGTATAAATTTGAATTTTGGATAGCAAAGGAAGTAATTAAATTTAATATTGCTAATTATAAATTATGAGAGATTCTTTAAAATTTAAAAATATATTATTATTTTTAATAATATTTATAATAGCTTAAATTTAACAATAATTTTAAGTTAAATGATAAATTTTTATAAAGATAATGAACATTATATCCAGTTGAAGAAATAAATTTATAAGATTTTAAATGATATGTCTTTGTAATGTGTTAAAATTATGAAAAAAAGATAAGCCAATTATACAATTATAAAGTTGTATAATCATTTAAAACAAATAAAATTCAATAATTAATACATGCATTAAATAAGAGTACGATGATATTAATATCATAAATTTTAGATTGATTATATGTTGTTGCAAGAAAAGAGAAATAGCGTTAAATTTAGTATATTAATTATGAGTAATTTCTTTTTATTTTTGAAAGTCTTATAAATATATTAAATATATTTAATAATGCAAAAAAAATGTTAACATTTCGCTATAAAATTGTAAAATACTCTGATAATTATTCAATATAGCTCATTTTCATTAAAATTTATTGGTAATTTTATTAAGATTAGTGATATAATATTTAACTGTTATAACTATCTAGCATATATCCAGTTAGAAGTAGTAACAAGAACATATGCAAAGAAACAAATCACTAAAGAATACGTAAATATAAGATAATTTATAAAGGAATTAAAAACAAGTCAATAATAGAAAGCTTCAGGAATTGATCGATGAAGCTGAAAATATAAGTAAATTATCATGATTTCTCAATAATTCAAATATATATAGGCTTTCAAAGTGGTATTGATGAAGTCGAATAAAATTTATAAGTGATTCCTTGCAATAATAATGATAGTTTTGTTCCTGCTTAAAATGGA
>ARYC01017285.1:0-15654 GCA_000711775.1 Oxytricha trifallax
GCAAGCGCAAGTATCTGCAGCAGGACGACGCGTTCGAGATCGACAACCACAAGGGTGACCTCTACTGCAAATGCGAGGAGTTCAGCATCAGGGTTAAGCCCGGAGCCGAGTTCTCCCTCGTAGTACCTTCCTCTAATCATGAACCTGTAAGAGTGCTGATCACTCCTGCTGGTGGCGAGTCCTACATGCTAACCAGCGAATGAATGAGTATGAGAGCTGCTGCTGAGAACATTCCAGTATTGCCCATAGAAGGCAGCGCCCTGATTGGACCTCCCGATCCCTAGTTACTTTGATTTACACTTCACTCTATTAAACACTCTAATCACTCTATAACTTCACTCTCACTTTATTAATCTATAATTTAATTCTTAAATCTTAAGATCGCTGCGACCACGAAAGCTGCTGCTTCAAGCTGCCATGCTGCAGTTACCTTGCTACTGATGCTTGAATGCCATGAATATACTGTTACTCCTTGCTTGAAGACTCTGTCTGCATGAATGACTGAGACGCCGTCGACGCTCTACATGTTTACAAGAGCTACAGCTCCTTAAAACTCTGATTTCGCACTTCGTGCATGTGCGCTGTCTACACTCTGCATGTAAGTATACTCCTATGATTCATTCTCACTCTATAGTGCTCATATCTGCCTATCTTCACTGACAGTGCTGCAGCTAGCGTAAGCTGCGTGTACTTCATGGTCGCCTCACTACTCTACAGCATTAAGCAAGCTTGGTAAGCATCATTACTTGATTCTCATTCTCATTACAGCAAATGTCGTGAACCATCGGAAGTCGGCAGGCGACGGCGCTTTCGCGCTTATCGACAAGGAGAGTTTTGTGTTGAGAGAGGGAGGGCGAAGAAACGAGTGGAAGCACAAGGGGCTCTTCAAGAGTGGTGAAGATGCACGAAGTGTCGGTCTGGGAAGCTGTCGTTGAGTGGTGCTGCAAGCGAACTACAGTGCTTTGGTAGCTACTTTTGTCTTGCAACATACTTTGGCAACACTAAACAGTAAGTAGAATTCAACCAAAATCCAAAAACTTTCGCCTCGATTTTAACGAAATTTACCCATAGGGTTTTGGGGTTTACACTTTGCTCAAGACGACATCAAACTATACAAAGTCAAGTCGTTACCTTAAACAGCTATTTCTGAGAAATACTTGGGTATGAGGTTTGGAGAAACTTAAGTGAGAGGCATTTAATAACTGAAGTAAAAACTAAAAACTTTAATAATCGCTGATTTCAAAAACTTTCAAAGATTTGGGTTTTAAACTTTGAATCATCAAGATTTTGCAATGATAACAGCTGATCGTATGCCCAGACATAAGCTGAGCTCAGACCAGCTTGGGGAGAAAGTTAAGAAAAGCAAACCAGACAACCCTACACCCTAACAATAATAAAAGAATAAATATAAGAATAATCTAATCAAACATAATCCTTTTGATTGAAGTGGGGCTTTCACCCACTTGACCCCTCTAAGTTTGCCTATACTTTGCAGGGAGTTTCACCCCAGCTTCTCTCTATACTTGACCTAAAATGTTAAAAATGTTGATTTTGATTGGGCTTCCACCAATCTTGCCTCTAAGCTTGACCTATAGTTGCAGGGAGTTTCACCCCAGCCTCTCTCTCTGCCTGACCTATAACCTATAAAAATGTTGAGATTTTTGCTGATGCTGATGATTATTGTGGGGCTTCCACCCACACTGCCTCTCTACCTGACCTATAGCTGCTGGAGTTCCACCCAGCATCTCTCTATACATGCACCTAAAAACCTATAAATGATTAAATAATTTAAAATCCAACTTAAGTAAGTAAAATTCCAAAATTTGGAACTTTTCTAGAATTTTCTAAACTTTTTGTAGAAAATTTGGAAAAATCGGGGTTTATGTTTGTGATTCTCACATCTATTATAGATAATTCAAGCTATAGCTATTTCAGACTTTACTTTGCTATTATAGTTGAGTTTCTTGATTTTGTTGTTCTTGAGCTGCAATTACTACTTTACTTTCACTATGTTGATTATCTCAATGATTTTTGATAAAAACCCAGTAATCCTAAGCTGCTGTAAGTAGTACCCCCCCAGAGGTGCTGGGGTACACACCCTGACGGCCGAAGTTACGTAAGACCTCTCGGGCTGTACCCTCGCCGGGGCTCTGCAGGGCTGTTGCTGGTTGTGGCTTACACTTTAGACTTACTACAAAACTTTAGAGCTGGTCTGAGCTCAGCGAAACTATACTTTACTTGTTGGCTAGTGCTGGTAACTGGTAAGTGCTATTCACCTCCTTAACCTACTATAGGCGTCCTCTATGCGTGCTTGCTCCCCTGGAGCGTTTGGATGTTGTTGGTTTGACTTTGTTTGAGTTAGTTTAGTGTTCGTTGCTTCGCTGCCTAAGCTAAGTGGTGAGTTGGGGTTTACAAACCTTGCTCACAGTGATTAGTTTGTTGTCTTCTATTTGTCTATATTAACGTCTCTCGGGGTCTTGGTGTTGGGTATAGGCTGGCTACGACCTACCTTGGGCAGCCCTCCTTCGCTGCCGAGCGGTCCTCTGGCCAGGGCAGCCAATCTCTGGTGTTCATTGCACTGGGGAAGGGTTGCTTGCGAGCGTTGGAGTCTTAACAAGTCATGTCAGAGTTGTTATCTTCACGATTCCAGCTCATTTTGCTCATTTTGGCCTTGAAATCGTTGAGGGACGCGTATTTCGGGAAGGTCTGATGGTCTTGATGCGTCCCCTGCCACCACCTGCATGTCTTGTTGATGTTTTTGAGTCATTAGCAGCAATACCTCGTTGTCCTACCAAAGGTTCACGAAGTCAGGAGCATAGGTAGCGAAGCCAATGTCTCAAATAGGGTCTTGGAAAAGTTCCACTCCTCCCTTCCTAAGGCCAAAAGGGACCCTCCCTAGCAGGTATTTCAAGCCTAGCACACCCCCTATTGCTTCAGGTCTACTCGAATCGGTTGTTATTGGTGTTGTATGTCTAGATAGTTCATGTTAGTTGTATTGGTGGCACGTCTGATCGCATGGGCTCGAGCTAGGGTGTCGCCAAGGCCCGAGGAGGCTGTTTTAAGGCGATTTCTAGGTCAAAACGGTCGGTTTGGACGCCCCCGACATTTCGAGGTAGGTTATCTCCACTTCTACCACCAATCAGGTGCTCTCCTCCTATCTTAGCGTTATCATGAGTATTAGCGACATTTAAGTTGGGGTGGTGGGGAGAGGAGGGTTCTTGAAAACCGATTTCGCAAAATCACATAAGTCATACTCATTTTTCCGTTAGAGATAGTCTAGGCCTTTCAAACTTGGAACTGGAAAAAAATCGACCCCCCCTCTAAATCCGCGGTTCCGCAACTTTAAAACCCACTTATTTGTAGTTTTCATAACGAGGCTACGATTTCTAGTCGATTGGGAGTGGTTTGGGGACTGATCTACGACCCTCGATTGGAGCCCCTTGGCGCATCCGAGGGAAATGAGGAGGGTCCCTGGAAAGTGGCCCCAGATCAGAAATTGGGGGGCAGACCTACCGATCTGAAGGGGGTGAGCCAAAAGTTGAGCCAGCACTGGACAGTGCTAAGCCAACGCCCATCCTTGGCTGCGCCAAGGAGTGGGGTTGGGGGGCCTCTCTTGTTCTCCCCATCTTCGGTGTCACCAGCAATGTCAACTATCTGCTTCTGCTGGGAATCGCTGTCCATTCATAGCAATTACTAGTGATGTTTGAGACTTTAACATAAACATCCAAAATTGATTAGTAAAATATGTAATTAAAATACGTTAATAAAATTAAAAACTAAATTTATAAATTCTCGATTGCGCAAAAGTTGAGAGCTGGCAGCGCCGGAGTGGAGTGGCTCGATCTTCATCACTACTGCTCACTACAGATGTTTCTTCATATCAGACTGTGCGTCTCATGCTGGTTCACTCATCTATCATACTGGATTCTCATGATTCGTACTAATAACTCATCTAGGATTTTCTCGAATTATTAAAATAGATTTTAAAAAAATCAATTTCTCGAAAAAATCCTAGATGAATTATCAGAACGAATCATGAGAATCCAGTATGATAGATGAGTGAACCAGCATGAGACGCACAGTCTGATATGAAGAAACATCTGTAGTGAGAGTAATGATGAAGATCGAGCCACTCCACTCCGGCGCTGCCAGCTCTCAACTTTTGCGCAATCGAGAATTTATAAATTTAGTTTTAAATTTTATTAACGTATTTTAATTACATACTTTACTAATCAATTTTGGATGTTTATGTTAAAGTCTCAAACATCACTAGTAATTGCTATGAATGGACAGCGATTCACAGCAGAAGCAGATAGTTGACAAGGCTGATGACAACGAAGATGGGGAGAACAAGAGAGGCCCCCCAACCCCACTCCTTGGCGCAGCCAAGGATGGGCGTTGGCTTAGCACTGTCCAGTGCTGGCTCAACTTTTGGCTCACCCCCTCAGATCGGTAGGTCTGCCCCCCAATTTCCGATCTGGGGCCACTTTCCAGGGACCCTCCTCATTTCCCTCGGATGCGCCAAGGGGCCCAATCGAGGGTCGTAGATCGTCACCAAACCACTCCCAATCGACTAGAAATCGTAGCCTCGTTATGAAAACTACAAATAAGTGGGTTTTAAAGATGCGGAACCGCGGATTTAGAGGGGGGGGTCGATTTATTTCCAGTTCCAAGTTTGAAAAGGCCTAGACTATCTCTAACGGAAAAAAATGAGTATGACTTATGTGATTTTGCGAAATCAGTTTTCAAGACCCCTCCTCTCCCCACCACCCCAACTCAAATGTCGCTAATACTCATGATAACACCAAAATAGGAGGAGAGCACCCGATTGGTGGTAGAAGTAGAGATAACCTACCTAGAATGTCGGGGGCGTCCAAACCGACCGTTTTGACCTAGAAATCGCCTTAAAACAGCCTCCTCGGGCTTGGCGACACCCTAGCTCGAGCCCATGCGATCAGACGTGCCACCAATACGACAAACATGAACTATCTATACATACAACACCAATAACAACCAACTCGAGCAGACCTGAAGCAATAGGGGGTGTGCTAGGCTTGAAATACCTGCTAGGGAGGGTCCCTTTTGGCCTTAGGAAGGGAGGAGTGGAACTTTTCCAAGACCCTATTTGAGACATTGGCTTCGCTACCTATGCTCCTGACTTCGTGAACCTTTGGTAGGACAACGAGGTATTGCTGCTAATGACTCAAAAACATCAACAAGACATGCAGGTGGTGGCAGGGGACGCATCAAGACCATCAGACCTTCCCGAAATACGCGTCCCTCAACGATTTCAAGGCCAAAATGAGCAAAATGAGCTGGAATCGTGAAGATAACAACTCTGACATGACTTGTTAAGACTCCAACGCTCGCAAGCAACCCTTCCCCAGTGCAATGAACACCAGAGATTGGCTGCCCTGGCCAGAGGACCGCTCGGCAGCGAAGGAGGGCTGCTCAAGGTAGGTCGTAGCCAGCCTATAGCCAACACCAAGACCCCGAGAGACGTTAAAATAGACTATTAGAAGGCAACGAACTATTCACTGTGAGCAAGGTTTATAAACCCCAACTCACCACTTAGCTTGGGCAGCGAAGGAACGAACACTAAACTAACTCAAACAAAGTCAAACCAACAACATCCAAACGCTCCAGAGGAGCAAGCACGCATAGAAGACGCCTACAGTAGGTTAAGGAGGTGAATAGCACTTACCAGTTACCAGCACTAACAAACAAGTAAAGTATAGTTTCGCTGAGCTCAGACCAGCTCTAAAGTTTTGTAGTAAGTCTAAAGTGTAAGCCACAACCAGCAACAGCCCTGCAGAGCCCCGGCGAGGGTACAGCCCGAGAGGTCTTACGTAACTTCGGCCGTCAGGGTGTGTACCCCAGCACCTCTGGGGGGGTACTACTTACAGCAGCTTAGGATTACTGGGTTTTTATCAAAAATCATTGAGATAATCAACATAGTGAAAGTAAAGTAGTAATTGCAGCTCAAGAACAACAAAATCAAGAAACTCAACTATAATAGCAAAGTAAAGTCTGAAATAGCTATAGCTTGAATTATCTATAATAGATGTGAGAATCACAAACATAAACCCCGATTTTTCCAAATTTTCTACAAAAAGTTTAGAAAATTCTAGAAAAGTTCCAAATTTTGGAATTTTACTTAATAAGTTGGATTTTAAATTATTTAATCATTTATAGGTTTTTAGGTGCATGTATAGAGAGATGCTGGGTGGAACTCCAGCAGCTATAGGTCAGGTAGAGAGGCAGTGTGGGTGGAAGCCCCACAATAATCATCAGCATCAGCAAAAATCTCAACATTTTTATAGGTTATAGGTCAGGCAGAGAGAGAGGCTGGGGTGAAACTCCCTGCAAACTATAGGTCAAGCTGAGAGGCAAGATTGGTGGAAGCCCAATCAAAAATTATAGGTCCAAATCATTATAGGTCACGATGAGAGAGAGGCTGGGGTGAAACTCCCTGCAAACTATAGGCAAACTTAAGGCTCAAGTGGGTGAAAGCCCCACTTTATCCAAATGAATTGGTTTGATTAGTAATTATTATTCTATATTTCATTATTCTTAGGTGTAGGGTTGTCTGGTCTGCTTTTCTCAAACTTCTCCCAAGCTGGTCTGAGCTCAGCATATGTCTGGGCAGACGATCAGCTTTCAATACTGGCAAATCTTGATAATTAGAGTATAAAACCCAAACTTCGAAAGTTTTTGATAATCAGAGATGATTAAAGTTTTAGTTTTTACTTCAGTTACTTAAAGCCTCTCTCTTAGTTTCTCCAAACCTTAAACCCAAGTATTTCTCTAAAATAGCTGTTTAGGTAACAACTTGACTTTAGTATAATTTGATCTCAGCATGTGCAAGGTGTAAACCCCAAAACCCTATGGGTAATTTCGTTAAAATCGAGGAGAAAGTTTTTGGATTTTGGTTGAATTTTACTTACTGTTTAGTGTTGCCAAAGTTAGTTGCAAAACTTGAGTAGTTTGCGAAACACTGTAATTCGCTTGCAGCACCACTCAACGACAGCTTCCCAGCCCGACACTTCGTGCATCTTCACCACTCTTGAAGAACCCCTTGTGCTTCCACTCGTTACTTCGCCCTCCCTCCCACCACACGAAACTCTCCTTGTCGATAAGCGCGAAAGCGCCGTCGCCTGCCGACTTCCGATGGTTCACGACATTTGCTGTAATAAGAATGAGAATCAAGTAATGATGCTTACCAAGCTTGCTTAATGCTGTAGAGTAGTGAAGCGACCATGAAGTACACGCACCTTACGCTAGCTGCAGCACTGTCAGTGAAGATAGGCAGATATGAGCACTAGAGAGAGAGAATGAAGCATAAGAGTATACTTACATGCAGAGTGTAGACAGCGCACATGCACGAAGTGCGAAATCAGAGTTGTAAGGAGCTGTAGCTCTTGTAAACATGTAAAGCGTCGACGGCGTCTCAGTCATTCATGCAGACAGAGTCTTCAAGCAAGGAGTAACAGTATATTCATGGCATTCAAGCATCAGTAGCAAGGTAACTGCAGCATGGCAGCTTGAAGCAGCAGCTTTCGTGGTCGCAGCGATCTTAAGATTTAAGAATTAAATTATAGATTAATAAAGTGAGAGTGAAGTTATAGAGTGATTAGAGTGTTTAATAGAGTGAAGTTTAAATCAAAGTAACTAGGGATCGGGAGGTCCAATCAGGGCGCCGCCTTCTACGGGCAATACTGGTAATCTTCTCAGCAGCAGCTCTCTACTCATTCATTCGCTGGTTAGCATGTAGGACTCGCCACCAGCAGGAGTGATCAGCACTCTTACAGGTTCATGATTGGAGGAAGGTACTAAGAGGGAGAACTCGGCTCCGGGCTTAACCCTGATGCTGAACTCCTCGCATTTGCAGAAGAGGTCGCCCTTGTGATTGTCGATCTCGAACGCGTCGTCCTGCTGCAGATACTTGCGCTTGCGGTACACCTGCACCTCATAGGCGTTGGGCGTGTTGTGCTGGTACATGAAGCGCAGCTTGAGTGGCTCTCTGGCTTGTAGGCGCTGGTTCAGCTGTTCCATGGTTGAGCTGCAGGAGGTTTTTAGTTTAGTAATAATAATTAATAAAGGGGGAATTAGAATTTAAAGAACTGTTGTAGTGTGAAGGGAATGTTAGGAATGTTAGCGCAATGGGAAAGCCAGGCGCTAGTTAGATGCACGAAGTGAAACATATGAATCAGTGTAATTAATCGATAGTAAGACTACGAAACAAATGAAGGAATAGAGAGAGTATAGGATGATTTAAAAGTGTTATAACTAAAATTACAAAGTTAAACTTGAGAAGGGATATAATCTTGATAATCTGGATGAAGCAAGCAGCGCTTCCAAGCGGGTCATACAATGAACTCTCATTCTTGGGGTCTTGCTTCATTGGTTCTGGAGTCTCTCGCATAGACGTCTCAGACTTGATCTTGTTGGTCGCCGTTATCATTGCCAGCTCCAAGGTTGCCAGCATTCGCTTCATTAGCTGCCTTTTCTTCTGCAGCTTTCTTCTTCTGGTGGAATGGGAGTATCTGCATGTTCATAGTGATGGCTGGAGCCTGGCCTGAAAGATGGTTGGTAGACATAGCAGGATTAGAGGAAGGTTGTCCAATCATGGAGCCATCATCAATGCTGGATTTGTGAGGGGACTGCACTTTGGCTGGTTCCTGTGCCCTCGCCAGTGGAGTGGTCATGGAAGGACTTGGTCTAGTCTGATTAGTAGTTGTTGAAGTTCTGGGTAGAGAAGGCTGGTGGGGCTTGCTGCTTGCCAAATTCAATGTAGTTGTGCTTGGGGTTCATTATCTACTGCGAATGCTGCTGGTTGGAAGATGGTTTCTGGTTCCAATTCATAGAGGAATAGTCATCGTTCCAAGCGAATTTCTCTGGTTTGCTTGTGGCTTGAGCTCCGAAGGGTTTGTTCCAGGAGTCCACTTGGCTTGGGTGCTCTTGCTGTTGTTGTTGTGGCTTGTAGTACTTAGCAGGATTGCCTTCTTGTTGATTCTGGTGAGAAATAGACCAATCTTGCTAACCAAGCATCATGTTCTAGTTCACAGGGTCAGATCTTTGTTCAGAATAGCTTCCAAACTCTGTGAGGTTTTGCTGATTGCCATAAGTTCCCATAAGCTGCTGAGGTTTCTTGAAATATTTGTCTGCTTCAGTCTTAGGTTTAGTTTCCTGGATTTTCTAGAGTTCACTCTGGAAATTGTAGCCAAACGATTCCTGGTCTGCTTGATGGCTTATCACAGTATAGTCATTGTCGAACTGTTAGTTCATTGCTGATTGCGGCTTGTTCTTTGAACCATGCTTAAGTTGAGATCCCATCTGACCGTGCTCCTTGCTTGATTTCTAGCCATACAGCTTTTTGATTGTTTCAATGCTCTTGTCGATCGAGTTCTAATAAGGTAAATCGGCTGCCCTTTCGAGGGTTAAGAACAGTTCGCTATTCATTATGTCGTGATCACGAGCATTTTTCCAATTTTACCATGCCATCTTCTTCTAATTTTCTCGGCTGTACAGCTTGTATGGATTGTCAGGGAGGTTGCTTTGGTTAAAGAACTTTCCTTTGGCATAGAGTTAGTGGTCTTGGTTTCTTGAGAATAGCTGGTTGCTGAGCTACTACTTCTGATTCCATGAGTATTATTGCTGCATCGACATGTTCATGCTGGTATTCATACCCATCAGTTGATTTTAAGTAGTGCCTTTCATCATGGAGTTCATGGGGTTTGGGTTGCTTGCATAGTCTTGTGAAAGATTCTGGTTCTAAGACAAGAACTTGGGAGTGTGCGAGTGGTCTTGCTGCAAGATTTAGGGATCATCATCAAAAGCTGAGATTTCGTCTTAGTTCTGGATCTGGCTCTAGATCTGGCTCTGGTTATGGATCTGGCTTAAGCTCTGGTTCTGAATCTGGTTTTGAATCTGGTTCTGTGGCTTGGATTTGGGTATGGGAGACATAACAAAGGACTGTGGGAGTTTACTTGTCTATTGCTGGAGCTGGTACTTTTCTCTGTTCACAACGCTCTCGTCTTGAAAGTAGGATTCTAGCACGCCGCCGTGCTCTTGTTAGCTTCTTGAGTATTCACTCATCTGGCCATAGTTTGACTTCTTGGATGAAGTAGGGGAAGGGTTGTAGGTCTGAGGCTGGTCTTCGTTAGCGTAGTCGGTGTCGTTGTCGATGGAGGGGCTTACACTCTGAATCATAGAACTGACTGTAAGGCCTTCAATCATTAGGCGAGTTTGAGGATTATGCATTCTCTTGGATACCTCATCAATGTAGAATGCGGGTTCACGCATAATGACCTTTCTATTAGCAGCGTTACTTGATGTGAATATCACTTACAATGAAGAGTCATTAGAGATATCGCTGGTGAACATCAGCATTTTTCTATAAGCATCCAAATGCAAGAGGAAGGGCGAGTGTTCAATCTTGGATTGCTCTTTTGAAGGTGGTTAAACGTAGCCGTAAGTAGAGACCTCTTTAACGATTGGTTGTGTGCTCAACTTGATGCTATCGTTACTGGAACGCTTCTGTTTGGAGAGGAAATTGCTTGGCCAACAGAGGCTTGTTTTTAGTCTTTCCTAAAGACTGGAGAGAATACCCATTGCTATCTTGAAGTCTTCAGGTAGTTCCCAATTCAGATTTAGAGGAGGATCTCGATTGTCTATCGGTTTAAACTTGAAGTATCTATAAAGGTAAGGTCAATTCTATAATGCTTACGTGGAGTTGTAGAACTTATACAAATCGGGGAACTACTATTTCATTAACTCATTAAGGATGCTCTGAACTAGCAAAGCCAGCGACTTAGCCTGTTACTAAGTGCTCTGCTGTAAAGAATGAATGGCCGAATCAGGTGGTGGAGAAATCAATAGCATTACAAGCGCGTTTATCTGATACAACTTGTTGAGAAACAGCATGGGTCGTGGTGTAGTTGAGAAGAGGAACCTTTGAGTTTCAAGTTCGAGTGAGTCATCTTTACAAATTATAAGCACGTATTGATAAACTTACGAATGAAATTGAAAGCTTCTTATTCACTTGACTTGGAGAACTTATTGAAGAAGTCCTCGATATAGGAGACTTGTAGTAGCTTGCCTTGGAGATCTTGTAGTGGACCAATACGCCCTGTGGAGTGTCTGGAGGCATTTCCTAGAAGGGTGCGTTCTCATATGTGAGTCTCTGCACCTGATATTAGAGATAGCTGATTCCTCTGTGAAGGTCGCACACTGCGTGGTGGAAACTGGGGAACGAGTACCAATATACAGTTAGTCGAAGGTAACAAACTTACATTGAGTAGAATCTCACAAAGAATTAGCGAGCTCTGTACTGGAAGTCGTCATACTAAAGTAGCATGTTCTTAGGGATTTCCTCTCTCATAGTGCAAGAATAAAATCTCACTTCAAACACGCTTTTCATGTGTGTAAAGAAAGCAGGGTCTTTCGTGAAGTCTCTGATGAAAGTCTAGTACATTTCCTTGAAGCCACCACTCTTATAGTCAAAGGATTTCGGCACGGTTTTGTCCTCTCTCCAGCTGGTACTGGTGCTAGTGATTACAAGCTCTTTCTTGGAATTCTCACGAATCACTCCAAATACTGACGAAGGTACAACAACATCCTTTTAAAAGAAGACCAGCTCCACAATGATTGAGCCTCTGTTTTTGAGAATGGCTGAAAACTGTTATTGGTTCTTCATGAATTATTATGCGAAGCTGCCAAGTTCATAGAAGTTTACGTGCTTATAATCAATCTGGCCAATCAGTTTGCAGTCGTAGCCTCTGAATGATTCGTCAAAGACCAGCCAGTCGAGAGCTTGCTGCAATGGGAACTTTGCAGGGTTTAAAAACATATCGTTCACCAAGACCTGGGGTTCGGCTTTGAAAAGAGAGCAAAGCAGCATACAGAACGATCTTCTTTCAATGTAGACGAGTCCATCGCAGAGGACGTTGCGAGGTGCATGACTTAATCAAGGTATGGTGTATAATGGATAGCCTTTTGCATTTGAGAGTTGAGGCTGATAGTTGGATTGAATGAACCGTACTTTTCTCTGAACTGGAAGTGTCTCACTCTGTTAATTGTTGCGCTGCGAACCAAGCGATGAGGTGAGAACATAAGTCGATAATAGGGGTTTTAGATAAAGGGCGAGCCAGTAAAAGTGTAGTGCTAATCGGACTTCTCTTTCTGAATAAACAAATAGCAGTCGATGGCATTCTGAAACATGAATGGAAGCTGCAAAGTCTCAGATGGTATGAAGTCTTCGAACCTCTCCTTTACATACCAGAGTCGAGTAAATAGGCGATGCTTGTAGAACTTGTCCAGATCGTCTCTTGACTTGAACTGCACATTCTCCTTCTTCTCAATTTCGTTAGCACTCTTCTGAATTTGTTTCTCTTGAGCACTTAACAGAACTCTATTCTGCACCTCAACTTCATCCTCCTCTTTCATCTCTTCGTTGAGGACCTCTTTGTTTTGATTGCTTCGATCTTCGTATTGGTTGTTCTCTGATAGCTTCTGCCTCTTCTATCTCTCAACTTCTTTCATCTTCAATACTTCGGTAGGGTCGTTTTTGGATTCGTTTCTTAAGTAGCTTGTATTTGACACCATCAACGAGTTGGTCAACTCCTTCAGCATTCATATAGTGGGCGTTATTTCGAATCTTCTGGTGCTGCTGCAAGACAACACTCCTCTCTGCAAAGTGGAAATCCAAGTTGTTTTCGAGCTGGACTCCGTTGGAAGTTGTAGGGTAGTATGTCAAAAATGCGTAGCTCTTCGCGTGTTCATTTTCACCAAACATCTGGTTGAATAGTAGAAGGCTTTCATTTATATCCTGAGTTTGTTCCTCCCTGGAAGCGTAAGGATAATTCAAGGCGATTAATAGGCTAATCTCGTAGTCTTCATACAGCTTTCTGTCAAGGGCAATCCATCTGTTGTGCTCTGTAGAGGAAGGAATATTGGGATAGAACTGCATTTCTCTCATCATGCTGGAGGTGGCGTCACAGTCAGGGCGTTCATATCGAGTGGCTTGAATCTGGCTGCTTTGACTGAATGGAGGGATCGACGATTGCTGCGAAGAATCAAAGCGGGGCTTCCTTTATGAGAGCATTCCTTCGTTCGAGTGCTCTGAAAAGTTCAGGTTGCTGTTCAGTTTCATGCTGCTCATTCTCAACTGGTTCTCTGGCTGTTGGTGTTGCTGCGAGCTTTTTTCAACCTCAGGGGTTCTTAATCCCCTTTAATTGTCTTACCTGGACCTCGAGTCAGATGAGAAAGAGGTCTTCTTGAACTATGAGCGGGAGTTTAGCTGATTGGGGTTCCTGTTGAACCTGGGTTCACGCATCTGGACTTGGTTTTCTTCGTCGTCAACGTTGATCACGGGGATTGAGGCGTCTCTTGAAGCGTTCCTGGGGTTTACTTGTGCCTGGTTTAGATTCCACATAGGTGAAGGTTAATTCCTCGGAGGTTATGATTAGTTCTTCTTCTTCTTCCTCTCGTCGTTGAAGTATTTAGCAGTGGTACCATATGTATGGACTTCGTCGAGGAACATTTGGTGAAGCAAAGGTTGATTGTAAACAGAATGGACCTCTTGCCACATGTCTTCACTTTCAATCATCTCGATCCCAGAAATCTCAAGCTTTCGAACGAGAATCTGGTTGTTCTTCTGGTTGTCGACCTCGTTGTTGTTGTAGAATTAGGGAAGAGGGTAGGTTTGCTCGAGGGAGGTGCTGGTGATAGTGTAGACGGTGGTTTATCTCTTGCTTACAGACTGAACAGACTGAACACTGATGTCGTGATTGCCGTTCTGAAGCCAGATCAGCATCTATTTGCAGAATTTCCTTCCATCTTGGATTGTGAAGTCTTGAAGGGTGGCATCATACATGGCTTAGCCCATTACCTGGTGTACGAACGAAATGATAGGAGTGTAGATGCACTCGACGAAGTTTAGGTTGACGCCAAAGCAAGCGATCATCTTCTTGAGCAGCAAAGTCACATTGAATGGAGTAGCAGCTGCAAGGAATTCAAGAACCGAGCATTGTAGTGAGATGTCCTGAGCACTGTTCTTGAAACTTATGTCGAGGGGTAATGTGGTGGAGCATACGAGCATGGACGTCACGCTGCATGGTGGCCTTGATGTGCTTGAGGAGGTTGTAGTCGACTTTGAAGATCTCGATCTTCCCTTTTGGAAGCAAGAGTTGGTCAAACAAATTCATGGAATTAATTAATTATAAAATTTCTGATTGATCGAGCTTTTATATCCGTGTGAAATCTCGGAATGATTTCTATTGGTTTGAGTTTAAGTGTGATTTGGGCTATTACTATTAACTATTAAACTTTAAAAGACTGGGAGATATCAAACCTCGTGCAGGGAACAGCTCCAAGACTATGCAGCTGCTGCCTATCGTCAATGAACCATCCTCTGGTAGTGAGCAATCGTACGATTCCTTCGCTCACAAATCGATACTTAACTATGGGTTTCTCTGCCAGCAAGAGTTCGAAGAGATCTAGCAGAGTGCGTTGAAGCCATAGTCGAAGACTGTAGTTAAATGGACATCCGTCGTGCTGGGCACTAACTTCCTCTCCAATCCCAAACCAGTGAAGCTCTCTTACACCTCAGGCACTCTCCTCAACAATGGGCAGGTGCCACCGTCGACGATGGGATACTGGGTGGGCAAATCATCAGACTGCCCTTGGAGAACGTTGAGCGAGCTGTCTCATCGCTAGTCGATGTTGAAAGTCTGGCTACAGATGACCAGCTTTGTCAGGGCCTGGATCAGTTCCTTCGAATGCTTAGGTAGCCTTAACATTCTGTTGCCTAGAAGACCCCTAATGTATTGTCCAAAAACCTGCAGATAAAGCAGGGCGACGAGCTCTGGTAGGCACTGTAAGACTTCATGAAGGAGCAGGGTATTGATAACGATTTCGCTTAAGTTAAACACTCAAACCCCAAACTTATGAATGGAAGCTCCAAGAATCCTTACCTGAAACGCAGGGACGCGAAGCTGGCTTTGAAGAAGATCGCTGTCGTGCAGCACTACAAGGTGGAGAACATGAAGCCCAAGGACATAGCGCTCGAGATGGGCGTGGATAGGCGATTCGTGTACAAAGCAATCGAGAAGTTCAAGTATGAGGTGGAGCACCGGGTGCTCAATCCCAAGCCAAAGCAGAGGAATGGGAGGAAGAATACGCGGAGCAACCCGCTGTTGCTGAAGGCGATCGCTGTTATCCTTGAACAAACAGGCATCTAAAAGGTCACTGGCTGGCGCCTGCATCATAAACTGCTCGAGATGCAAGGTTAAGTAGCAGAATTCCAGGATCTAATGGTGCCAAGCGTGGCTACGCTTTTGAAGGTTCTGAAGGAAAGTTTTCACCTTCGATTCGGCAAGGCCCAGAACTCGAACGTCAAGTATAGGGACCCATCATTCAATGAGAAGCGGTTATGGATGTCAAGACTGCTCGCGCAGCTATTCTTGGAGGATGCAGTGATCATATCAGTGGACGAGTCGAACTTCAGGAGCGACTACCTGCCAACAAAGTAATGGAGCTTCAATGCTGCTGCACTTCATGATAAATCTCGTCATAACGACTCCTCCCTAACCCCTGCAGTTGGCAAGACTGATATCCTTGTGACCAACAACGTGATCGACTATGGCGAGATGC
>ARYC01017286.1:0-17566 GCA_000711775.1 Oxytricha trifallax
ATTGACGAGATATCAGAAAACTATAGAAACTCAGATGTAAGAATCAACATAAATTGCTCTAAATGTTATTATCTTAAGTACATAAGGTGAATTATAATAGTTCATTACTTTTAATTAAAAAAACTATGATTTTTCTTTTTATTTTTATAAAATGATAAAAATCAAAAATATTCCTAACTAAATATACTGAAGCACAAATTCTATTAAATAATAGTTTATACAAATCTTAAAACTTAAAGGTTTTAATTTATAATAAACAATCATATATCCTAATATAATGAATAAAAAAAACTTTTCCTTGAAATTTCATGTAAATAATAAATGTCAACAAATTTAAAATAGTTTTCAAATTATTAAGTACTGTAAGAATTGTTCAACAAAAATTAAATTTATAATAAAAAGTGAAACTATTATCAATAAACATTAGGAATATGTAATTTTATAAATTTATATTTCGTTTTTCTATATTATTATTTAAATTTTAATCTATCTTATTGATCCGACCAATCGCAATACTGCATATTGGCTTCTTCAGTCATATTTATTAATTTTAGTAAAGAGAATACTTGAAGATAAAGTCAAATGTAGATTTATTGAAAATCATTCAGATTGGTATTACACTCTCAGATGAAAATGGAAACTTGCCTGAGCCAATATCAACCTGGCAATTCAACTTCAATTTTGATATTGATACTGAGAACAAGTCGAGCACTTCAATCAATCTTTTGTAAAACAGTGGAATAGATTTCCAACAACTGAAGAGACACGGTATCCATCCCTTGTATTTTGCAGAAAAGGTTACTTAATCTGGGCTTATTCTGAATGATAGAATTCACTGGATTTGCTTTCATGGTTGCTATGATTTCGCATATTTGTTGAAAATTATGATGAATGAACTCCTTCCAAAGTCAAAGGAGAATTTCTACTAGTTGCTAAAGATATTCTTCCCAAACATCTACGATATTAAAACCTTCCAACACGAGTTCTACGATTTGATAGAAAGCGGAGGGCTGAACAGAATAGCTGATTAACTTGGCATTCAACGTATCGGCATTACTCACTAGGCTGGGTCTGATAGTTTGGTCACATCCCAAGTTTTCTTTAAGCTAAAGTAGAGCAATCCATCACTATTCCCTTAGATCTAAACAGACTATAATCAAGAAGTTTATGGCTTTAGCAACGATCAGGCTTACCCATCTGTGAATAGAGCACCTGCTACAATCCATCACATAGATCCCTTAGCTTCTAACAATTATGAGGACGGCGACAATACTCCTCATGAACTCTTTTACAATTTTGTGCCAAACGGAGACTATGACGGTGGCTTCTTCTAAACGGTTTGAATACTGCAAGTTCAAACAACCTCGACTTAAATGTCTTCCAGCCAACAAGAAGTGGTGCAACAGGCTCTTAAAGCTTTTAACAACAGCAATTCAATCAGCAACATTAATTCCTCGATGGTAAGAAATCAAGCAAGGCAAAAGATAACAACATGTTTTTAGATGGAAACACTGCTAACTTTGGAGGAGCCAAAACATTAGGAGGAATGTCAAGCAATCATTTGTTGTAAAGTACCACTCCACCTCCCATGATTATTGATAATCAATTTATGATGAGAAATTTAACTCCAAGCTAAAGTCATGGCATATCATCTGTTGGCATGGGCAATACTGGCTTAGATTTGCTTAATCATCAATTCTCATAGCATCATCATCCAAACCATTAATCATCCTGGAAATAATTATATTATTACACTAGAATCAGGATTGATTTTGCATTTTAATTAATTTTTTCTTGGGAAAAATATTCTATTATTCAAATCTAAAGGTTATAATATGATATTACTAATTTTAAAATTTACTATTAATGCAAGGTATCATTCTAATTATATTTATAGAATAAAAGGTAAACTTTTAATAATTTATTAAAGAATGACACTAATTATTAATTTATAGTATATAATTAAATTGCTTGAGCTTTTTATTTCGCTATAAATAAACTTATGATATATTTCTCAACATAATTTATAAATCATACAATATTACTTTATTTGAACTACTACAACGGCAGCAACAACGGACACTAAGGAAGCTTTTAAAACAGCAACGGAGGCTTTTATCAATGAGCATCAGCATTTGAAGCGAAATCTGTGAAAACATGAATCATATAAACTAAACTTCCTTGTATGCATAGAAATAATAGATTTATGAATCTCCTAGGAAATGAATTCAGCTCTTTAAGTTTTGTGACGAGAGACTGCTCCAGATCTGGATCTCTCTAAGTATGAATAGGTCTTCTATTTATAGTATTTTATATAAAAAAGGAAAAATATATAAAAAATATCATCTATTTGTGTTGCTAAAGAGCTATCTATTCATTGTTTTATCAGATTTCATAGACCATTATAAACATCATGTATAGTCCAGCAATACTAAGACCTATGCCCGATGCGCTTTCCCCCGTTGGACCATACATTATACCACATGAATAGAATAGTTAACTTTTAATCTTATCTATATAAATATATAATTCATAATTATTCAATATAACATCTACAAATTTTTGTAAATTTCCCTTTTCTTATTTCAATTAAGAATTAAATGATAAAATTAAAATTAGAATGTTTTTTGTCAAATATTTTAGTTCTGGTAGTTTGAATCCATAACCTGGTAATAAGAAAGACTCATAGCTTCCATTATGGTTCCTCCTCCTGCATCTCCCATCATAAAGCTTTTATCTCCATTTCCTGTATTTTTGTGCCTGGGATAATCCTATTTCAACGCAGAAGTGCCAACATCATTCGTGTAGTTGACGACTCCACTCCCACTGGTCATTCCATAAAAAGTCTAGCCATCTTTTGCAATAACATATTAGTTTGAGTTCTACTGTTGAATAGCAGCACTGTTAGTTTAAATCATGCTACTTAAGTTATTAATGCCATTTATACTGGTACCAGTTTCATTCCTCTCTTAAGAAAGACCACCTCGCTTCTTTACTTCTTTATTAGTGTGCAATTTATGACTCTTATTCAATTCAAAGATGAAGTTGTTCTTTTCTATGTAGTCTTCTCTGAGATATTGCCTCACGTATTTTTTCTCTTTCTGATACAATTCATTGATCATGTTCTTTAACTTATTAACAGGAGGAAACATCAATTTTCTAGCAAAATCCTACTTTTCTTCTTCATTTAGCTGTGTCTACGATTAAAGCTGTTTTAGAGCTTGAAAATCGAGGTTATTTGTGAGTTCAGACATTCTATTTAAAAGTACTTAGGGATTGTCTAAGAGATTCATGTTTAGAAGGTCTTGTAAGTTGGTCTGGTTGCTACTTTTCCTATTCAAAATTCCATTGTTTTGAGGATTTGAATTGCTTTAATTTTCTGTATTCTTTTAGGCTTTTGGCTATAATTGGTAGCCTCCAGCATGATTAACATGTTTTCGTTTTGCTTATGGAAAATTCTTGGATAGCATCATCTACTCAGAATCAGAAGCAGCTCCAGCTGAGAGATAAGGATCATTCTATGTCATAGATTAGTCTACATAAATTGACTGCATATGTGACTTTAAGAATTGCTATCCTCCTGGAAGATTTGCAAGTTATGCCTTCAAAATCTTCTATTTGCCAAACATTAAACTATGAAATATCTCATTTCTAAATTTACTTATTAAAACATAATAAAATTAACATTTCTGAGGGATCAATTCTCTACATGCTGTATTGATACTTTTACGATTTAATAGTATCTTTCGCATTATCTTGGCTATTGTCTCTGTTTTGTATAATATCTTATTGCTAAGAATTTTTAATATCTGTCATTATGTTCTCATATCTCTTTATCATAATAAAGACAATAATTACTATGTAAATTTAATAATCTTTGTGTCTTCATTTGAGCCATCAAACTGAGTGAGATATTTTGACTGAAATTAATCTGATGTGCTATCCATTAGAAATTTATTGAATTCTCTATTTGTGTTTTTATTCGCTAGTTATGATTACATAGGCGACATGTCTTTATTAGGAATGATTAATTACTTAGATTCTATAGCTTTAAGCATTTTATAATAAAATTACAGAATTTAAAGTATTATTAGCTTAGTTATTTTAGTCTTTGATATCTATGAAAGTGTGGTTTTCAATTGTTTATTTCATTACTTTTATTGAATTTTCTCGCTCAACTGAGTTTTCAATTGAATTATTTTAAGTATCTCCTTATCTTCTGTTACCATTGATTGAAGCTGAGTTTACCTTACTCTGAATGTTTTGAGTCAAGATATCATTTGATTTCACATTTAAATACTAAAATCCTTTTATAAATAAAATGTCTGAACCTATAATATTTATTTAGGATTTCTTAAACATTAATTTGGTATAAGCTAATATTGATAGTAATTCATTTGAAAATTACTATCAAACTGCGAAATATATTTACAATTACAATATTTCTAAAATTAAATTATAAATTGAAATAAATCTTAATTAATATTTATTGGTTTTTAATTTACATCCCCATCTTAAAGTGTTCTTGTATTGAAGTTATCACAAAGATTGTTTGTAATATTTTCTTGCTTGCTATTTTAAGCTTTTTGCTCCCTTCCACTTGTAACAGCGAATGCCGCATCATTCTCATCTCTGATATTCATCCTAGATTTAAACTAAACACTAATCAACCTCTACGAGGGCTCCCCTGAATTAGTATTTTATTGATTGGTTTAATCGTCTGACCCTATTGAACTGGATCTGCTGTGCTCCAATTATTGCTACTTAGCAAATGAATAAAGTTCCTTCTTCTATTAGGTGAAGTTTGTTACATTCATGCTGTCTTTCTGATCGTTTTGGCTGTAATATTGTTGCATTTACTATTCTGAATCCATGTCAATGTTATTCCTATAGTCATCCTCTTCGTTTATTTGATATAACTAGTGCTTCTGCTTTAATTTTCTTATTAGGGGATGTTAAACAGGTAGTGCAGAATATTTATTGTGAATAATTTTCATTGTATCACTGACTGTATTGTTTGCTTTTGTCAGAGTCCTGAATGAAGTCAGAATTTAATTGTCTATTCCTTTAGTCAAGAGAACTTTATCGAAGGGGTCTTGATATTTATAGTTTTTCTGTGATTGCTTAGAAGTAAGTTGCTCTTAATTAGCATCAGTTTAGGAGTTTAGGATATTTTAATCAATGTTTATCTAAGAATTTTCTAATTCTATACCTTCTTCATTAATGAGGTTTCTTTGAGACTATAAATTCTAATTACTAGCATGTTAGAAATTTTATTTGGGGTTTTAAGCTGGATTTGCTGAATTAAGCAGGTAATTCATAAATTCTGGATTGAGACTGATTATGTTATCCTTTAAGTACTCCTTGCCAATGTCTTCTTCTCTGTTCAGGAATATTGTAAATCTTGGGAACTTCTTGAATCTCTTAGGAGACCATGCTTTTCTTTTCAGGATTTAGAACCCCTTAAAATTATTTTTTAAGTAGTTAAATGAATTCCTGAATAACTTTAATTTAATAAAAAATTATTAAACACAAATTGGTTTGAATTTTAATTAGTTTTCTTTGAATCTCAGTATTAAATAGCCTAATTTATCAAAGTTTTAGAAATATTATTTTTAATTAAATATAATTAAGCATTAGCAAAATAATTTTTAGGGAAGTGTGGAGAATTGCTTTTGTGTATATTTAAAATAGTGACATCACAAATATATTATAAGAAAATAAGAATTTATTGAATTTTATATACAATAGTATTTGATTGCATATTCCATCAGTTAATTTTGTAGCTCTTCTTAAGCTAAATCAATTGGATGTTCTTATTATGTAAGATACCCGCTTTAATCAATATTTGAGTATTTTACTTATTACTTAGGTTACCTTTATTAAAAAGATTTCTATATTTAAGATGATTTTTTTTTGAGAACTGGTTGCATGTGAGAAATAGAAGCATTTTAATTCATAACACCAGTTGAAATAGAGTTCTCCACTGGCATCTATATAATGACTTCATTCGCTTATAATTACTGCTTATCTTATTTTTTAATGAACGACACTTTCTGGATTTGTTTAGGTTTAAGAGCAGCTTCTTCTAACTCTTAATTTAGTATGTTTTCAGTGTTCATGAGATTCATATTACTTATATATGACTAAGTTTTTCTCAGGGCTTTGTCAATTTTTTAAGAAATTTCGTCGACTTCGTCAGGTTTAAGATCGACTGATGGTTCTTAGAGCAAAGATTCTTATAGTAAATTATCTGTAACTTGTCTCTTTATATCGAATTAATCAAAGTTATTATTGGAGAGTACAGGTTGCTGATTTGTAGAATATTCTTAAATGTCTGTATTGTTTCTTTGCATTAAGTCTTCTTTGAACTATTGTCTCGGTCTGTTAGACATAATATATACTAGATAAATATAGAAGCTTAGGCAAGTTTTTGAATTCTCTTCTCCTTATCTATAAAATTGTTAGGTTTATTACTCGATTCTTTATTATTCCTTAAGCAGATTCAAGGTTTACTATTTTAACTCATTTTTTTTGAAATTTTCTTTCAGTCTATTGATGTCTCTCCCTCTATTAAATTTAATCAATTCTTTATTGAGTTAAGTTTCTTTTTGAGATTGCTTCAATTTTTAATAGTGATTGAGAGGTTGAAGTTATTCACCAGGTTTTAAGCCAGGCTTTTGAGTTTGATTGACTTTAGATTAATACTACACTGATGTTTCATGCTGAAAGATATGAGATTAAATTCAAATTAATTATTTTATCGTTTTATAATAAATAAGGGAGATTAGTTCCTTTAGTATTAGTTAAAATTAAGCTAAGTAGAATGCTAGCTTTATAGTTGAACCTAAGATTTTTAAGATTGGTTAACAAAAGAGGTTTCATTATATTAATTCTATGAGCAGTCATTTTATTGAATTTGGTACCTCTACAAAGACTTTTATTGTTCCTTTTGGTACTGGCTAAGTTGTGACTGCTATTATGACCTAAATTTCTTTAGCATTTCTGATTTTAAAATTTATTTAATGAATCAATCTAAATAACTTCTCAGAATGAAGAAAGCTTAATAATGTAATTTTATAAATGAGATCTTTAGATATTTTTCTGATTTGACGTTATGTTAAAATTAATCAAACCCAATAGACTTTACTTGTTGTATATCAGTAAGTTTAGATGGTTAATCCCCTTACTCAGCTTTTGTCTAAATTTTCTAGATTTTCTTATCCCTTAAATCAGTAATTCTATTCCCCTAGTTGAAACTCAATTGCCCATCCTTCAAATCAAAACTTCTATTCAAGGGTCTCAGCATATTAGAATTTTAGTTCTTACTAACTAATTGCTGTTCATCTTCGCTGTTAGAGTAACTCATCTGATTTATCATGGTTTTATTAATGTTTGATTATCTGGGCATTAAATCATCCTATATCACACTTTTAAAGCCAATATGTCTGCGATATGTCTCTGAATCTTAATTATTACTGGGTGGCATAGGCTAGTTTAGCATATATTTTAAGGTTTCTTGATATCAATTGGAAGGAAGGTTTTCATTGTAATCGTTCTGATTTTATTAATCATAAATTGCTGCAGTAAAACTTTGCTCATTATTGAAGAGCTGCTTTATTTCATCTTTCATTCTCTAGAAGTTCAAAATGTTCATAGATGGCTGCTCAACATGGAGATCAAATTGGGATTAGTCTAGTATTTTCTATTATTGTTCATTTAAGTTATATTATGAATGAAAAAAATAAATTATAAGAGAATCTATATTAAATTAATAACATTATAAAGAAAAAAAAGATTTATATATAAATAAACAAATTAATTACTTGTTTTTTTCATTAATCCTTAATAAACTACAAATAAGTTAATAACTATACTATAACAAAAATAAAAATTAATTTATATTTCAGATTTAATAAACTCAAATTCAATTCTTTTTTCTAAATATGATATTTCATTGTTTCGTTAATTGAATGTCTCATTGAAGTTACTTTGAGCATTTGCATCTTCTTTATATTACTTTCTTTCTGCATTCATAAATGAACAGAATGAAGCATTATTATGATTTTAAGTACTCATTCTCTGCTCACCCAGATTAATAAAATATTTTTTTAAATAATTCGCACTAGAAGGAAGTTAATTAATTGAAATTTGATCATAATCTATATGAAGCTACGATTGCTAATCAGCTGTTTTTTATTAAGAAATCATGGACTTTTTCTTGTCTTCCAAGAACTTTCTTTCATACTTAGCCATCACATAGTTCGCATTAGAAGCCCTTCTAGCTGGCTTATTGCTGCTGGGCTTGAAGTATTCTTGTAAGAATTTAACTGGATCCGTCGTCTTCTCAGATATATTTCTTTTCGTTGTTTAGGATTAGTACGGGTTCTCTGTGATGTTTAAAGGGTCAACTAATTAGGATTTTGTATTCCAGTTGTTATTACTCTACAGGCTATTTGATGGGATTAATGCCTAACTGTTATAGTAGTTCTATTAATTATTGGTTTCTGTTGGTAGTTACTCTAACCTCAAGTCGTTTTTGTTAGTTAGCATGGGCAGGGAAGTTCTATTATCAACGTATTTATTGTTGTATGACTTTGAGGCTTCTCTACTCCCTTACCGATTATTGATAGATTTTGAGTTAACAATGGGCAGATAAGCCTTTTTAGTTAGCGATGGGTAATGCTACTGATTTGCCAATAATGGATCGCAAAGTTTTTGAAATATTTCTAAGCCCTTAAGCTGATTGGAATCTTGCGAGTTGTCTTTTATCTTGTTTGCTACAGTTGCTACCTTAAATTTTACTAGATCTTCAAGGTTTTTACTAGCTTTGATTTCTCCTATTTTTCCTTTTTACACTCTTGTAAATTATAAACCCTAAAATTTATTAAAATAATGTATTTAAAATTTGGATAACATATTATCTTTTTTTAACTTTAATAAATATTATTTTTAATTTATTAACAAAAACCAAAATTTATCTCATAAAAATTAAATTACGAATATAAATTGATAACTCATAACTTAATCAATTTATTCGAGTTTTAAGTTAATAATTTCATAATTAACTTTAAAATTATAATATGCCTAGATATTTAAGTTTCAATGTTCAAGGATCATCTTGGATTACATACCGGAGTTAGTCATTATTTATTTCTAGATATATTCTATTATATTTTTATTTCACTTTTTAAAAATACACTTCCTTAAAATATTGATTTATTTTACGTTTGTTTTATATTGAGGAGAATAATCTGTAATGAACAATTTTCTTTCTTGAGATATTTCTTTGTAAAAGTAATTAAAGCATAAATATCAAACTTAATTCATTCTTTATATAAACTTGTCTGGTCAGTAATTTCAATGAACTTTGGTCAGACTTGATCAAGATCTGTCAGGAGGGTTTTGAGTTGCTCTGGAGAGTCAAGTTTTCTCAAGGAGGCTTCCATTTATAAGTGATTGGCAATTTGATGCAACACTTTCTCATCATCTTAGTTGTCGTAAAGAGTCACTGCAATACCTTTACCACCAAATCTTCCAGCTCTACCGATTATGTGCAAATAAATTATGTAATCAAATTAATTGAATTAGAATGATAAGTATAACTCTTTTATAAAGTCCACATGGTCGAAATAAGTATAATGAATATTTGTATAATCGAGAAGATACAAGGGAAATTTATTTGAAAAAAATTAAGATTTTTAGATATGCAAATAGTTTTCGTGATCAGGCTTGAACACTCCCTTCACACTAACCTTAGGGACATCAAAAATAATGACCAGTTCAATTTCTGGGATGTCAATACCTCTTGCAAGGAGATTTGTGGTGAGGACCACATTGATTTCACGATTTCTGAATTTCTCCATCATTTCGTCTCTCTCTTCACGCTCCATGCGACTGAAAATAATTTATGCTTTATATCCATTTTGCTTTAGCACTCTGAATACTACCTCTGCAAAGTTCAATGTCTTGATAAAGATAAACCTCAAATTTACACTATGATTATTTATATTTTAAGCATGAGCATTTACAAATATGTTATTTTGCTTTAAAATTTTACTCTAATAATAAGAGTTTAAAAGTCTGAGTCATTTAGCAATAGGAAAATACGTCCATTAAGAATTAAATCTTTTGCTTAGGTTCACATCAGAATTCAAATTGCTGAATATGATCAAGTTGTAGTTGCTCTACTCTTAAACTAATCTAGTTAGCTTCCTCAATCAAATTACCAATCTTATCTTCGCAAAATTCATTATTAATGATAAAACATTAAAATTATAAGACTATCTTGGACATCTTCATTGTAGGTAGCTGAAATCATGACGTTTTGCACTCTATGTTTAAGCTTCTTTAACTCGTCCCATATCTTCAGTACGTCTTCCTCTGACTTTTATTGATCGAAGAAAGAATCTGCTTCGTCAACCACGACTAGCTTCAACTCTGATAAATAAATCTTTGCTCTGCCTGTTAAGAATGACAGCAGTTTCCCTAGTGTTGTGATGATAACATTTAAAAATATCTACTCATAAGTTTTACATAAAAACATGTTCCTTTGGAGGTGTAGTGGCATCAGCACAATTCTTCACAGTAATGTCTGAGAATTTAGTAGCTAAGCTGAATACCTCAAAAATCTGGTTGACTAGCTCTCTAGTATATCCAAGCACAATAACCTAAGGTTTCTTAATGTTGGGGTCTACTCTTAAGAGAGAACCAATTGTGAAAGCTCCAGTCTTGCCAGATCCATTCTTCGATTAGGCAATCAAGTCTTCATATTCATCCTTTAATACTCAAAATCCTTAGGAAAACTATAATCATAGTTTAAAAGTTTAATACTTTCCAAGCATATATTAAAAGATTGATAAGATTGATTTTCAACAAAATTTTTATAAATACTAAGATTTTAAATATAATATTTCTCTTATATTTTTCTTATAAAAATTTTGATTCTGGAATCATCAAGACTTAAATCTTTAAAGTACAATAAAATGAATAAAGATATAATTATGCTTATAAGTTTTCTAATTAATTCATGAGAACTTTGTATAATCAGTATTTAGCACGAATATAACTTAAGCAAATTTTAATATTGTAAATTTTAAAGTTTTGTTATCATCTTTTTTCAAGAACATGGGAATAGCAATTGCCTATATCTTAGATGGCTTCGTGAACTCCAATCCCTCAATAATACCTTTCAAGATATCCTTAGAAATAACGAAATGCTCCTCATTCTCCCAATCCCTCTGCTGTGAGATGAAGGAGGAGTCTAGCTTATTTTTAACCTTTCTAACAAGCGTTTTAATCTCAACATCAGTCACGCCTTCTTTGTCTTTATTGAGTTTCTAGTGTTTTTTGTTTTGAGGGTTTGATTCTACCATTTACTAATCTGTAAAAAGAAATTAAAATATATAATAATTTATAATACCAATAAATAAAGCTCTCATGAGTCCCACAAAGATATTTAAAAATTAGATTTAAGTATTAAAAATTTGAATTATCTTAGCTTATTATATTGCTTAAAATTTTGCTTCTATTTAGATTTTATTGTACAAAAGTATAATGTGAAACAATTAGATCGTTGATTTTTAAATAAATATATTAAACTCTAAAAATAAACGGAATTATAAAAGATTGTTGAAATAAGTGAAAGTGATAATGAAATGCATGAAATAATAACATATTAAGTATTACTAAGCGTCTTAGTTTTATTTATGAATCATGAGTAAGTATTCTTAGAAGGAAATCTGACCCTCTCCATTAGCATCGACTTGCTTCATAATGTCATTGACAGCTGCCTTTGAGATAGTCTTCTCAAAGCCAAGAATTCCCTTAATTTCCTCAGATGAGATGAAGCCACTGCCGTTCTTGTCAAAACATTCTGAAGACTGCATGAAGCCTCTCGTTAGTCAAGTTGCTCCTTTCATTCATTGCAGCAACAACGAACTCAGAGTAATCGATAAATCCTTACTCTTCGATATCGACTGACTTGATCATCTCCTCAATGTCTGCCTTGTCCGTGTTTTATCCATGCCCTCATTGTTTTCTCCCAGGATCTCTTCAAGTGACAGTTCACCATCTCCATTCTTGTCGATGTCTAACGATGCAGTATCACTTCTGAAGCTTGTCATCAAGAATATCTTTGACTTTGAATCCCTGGCGTCTTGCCTTGGTCATTCTTGGCAGCCAGTCTCGGCATTTGCCTTTCGGCATTCTTGACTTCCAGTATTGCAGTCGAAGTAAGGGGCGAATCTTCGAATGGGGGGCGGCTAGTGGCACCACTCAACTCAGCGGGAGCTATCTCACGACGGTGGAACTTCCGGCTCAGACATCTTCTCGGGGGCCGAGATAATCAAGCATCACTTTTTCCCAAAAGGCCATTGGGGTTTCCCAAAGAGATGGTTTACACTTATAGTGCCGATGGTTTTGGATATGGAGAGAATATCATTACTTTTAAACCATCAGATCTCTTTAGCTTCCTGCCCTTTTCGACCTAGACAAAGAGCTTTTCTCTATGCTGTAGTGTAGGGTGCCTTGCAGATTCTCCTAATATCTAGTTGACTTTGATGAGGATGCAGTGCTTTTGCCATTATGGAGGCTTGAAGATCCTAATGTATGTCACCATGCTAGCTGCACTCGTTGGCGTCTCAACCAATGGGGTTCCAACCCTATCTGGCAATTCAGAGCTCTTATACGACTTCTTCGCACTAATGGGAACTGGCTCAGATACCAAGAAAGTAGAAGTTGATCATGTGTAGGAAGCAGTGAATATAAGACTATCTCTAACTATTGCTCTTTCAAACCCTGCGCATACACCAACAGTCTCAGCGCAAATGGAGTTGCTACGTCATGCTCTTCTTCTCATTATGCTCTGTGGAGTACCCATCATAGTCTATCGCTGCCTCACATCAGCCCAAAGAGTTCCCAGTATTGAAGATCTTGCTATAGAGGATCACATGATTGTTGGACGATACAAAGCTATTGGTATGCTCTGGTTGCCTTGTTGTTTAGATCAATGTAATGGAGTGAAAATCAAGGGAGAGTACTACTATGTGATGCCTTTGTTCCATCCCTACACTGTCGCCTGCTGAAGACCCTCCTGTCCCACCATCATAAGCAGTCGTGGTACTGGGCAGGCCATAGAGCAACCATGCCGTCCTCTTCACTAGGGATGTACAGGCTAAGACTTTTCAGTCGCCATTAGTGGCAGTTAGGAATAAAACTTAAGAATGATTAAATATATTAAAAGGCTTAAATACTCAGAATTAAAAATTTGTACTTTATTAACTTAATTGCTTAAAAGTTTACATCTAAATATTTTTTATATTTAAAAGTACTAGCTACCAAATATTAATAATAATATACTTGAATTCAAATTTAAATTTAACTTATTACAACTTTCAAATTCGAAATAAATTTACTCTTTTATTATAAAATCAATGATGATAACTTTAACTATGCTTAAGTCTCTCAGTTAGAACTATCTAAACCAAAGTTAAGAAGATACAAGGGCTATAAATTATTAAAGCCACAAATAAAATTAGAACTATAATTTAGTGAAGAAATAAGATCCAAAGTTCAATAAAAACAATCAAACTTAAACTAAATAATTGAAATAAAATGCAAATTACTAGTAAGTTTAATGAATTAGAGAATGATGTACTAAGCAATCAACATTAATGGCATAAAGTTTAATTATAGTCAAGTAAGATTTAGATTTTGTTCGATTAGCAATAAAATTTCAATATGAAATAAATGGGTATAGCATCTCAATTGAAGAATAAAAGAAGCTAAGCAAATACAAATAATATTAAACTTGATAAAGAAAAGAGTGTAAATGGAGCTAAAAATATACAAAACTTATAAGACAGAGCGAACAATCTAAATTCCATACAAAGTAATACAGGTAAACAATTAGCAATTAGATGACTAAATGAATAGAAAACTCTTCAATATTACAGCTATACAATTTTATTCTTATTTATAGATAAATATGTGAAATTATAATAATTGCAGTTTCAAAATACAAATCCTACATTTAAATATAATCCTTAGTTTATTAATTGAATAATATGATTAAGATATTAGATTAAATGTGTTGAAAACCCAATCTTTTTAAAAAGATTTTCTAATCATGTATAAATTTTAAATAGAGCTAATCAATTACCAAGTATCTAAGTAACATACTATTTTATTATGATTTTTCAAATTTAAATTTCTTAACATAATATTTAACAATCAAATAATTGCACTCCTAGATAAAACTCCATTTTTATTTTCAAAGTTGGATATAAATAACTAAATTGTAATTTAATATTTAAAGATAAATATCATTTATAATTTTTGAATAAATTTAATTTAAAAATGAAACAATTAAGGTAATAATTATTGTAATAACTATTTTAATTTATTTATATATAGTATATTTTGTTCTAATTTACTACAGGGTTTTATCTGAGTCCATAAAAATAATAAGTATATTAACCAACTTTGAAAAAGTAATATTCTTAAACTGCAATAAATAAATCTCCCAAAGTTTAAAATGCCCAATTTCCATCTTCTACAAATATTTTCAATATAAAATATAATATTTAATACTCTTATTAGCATGAAATTTTATATAAATTAATAGTAAAAGAAATCAAAACCTTTTCTAAATGGAATAGCTTATCCATTTCTAGAGATCCTTATAAAATCAAAAAGTAAAAAATAACTATTCTTGTAAAATATTGAGCCCTAAACTTTCTGAAAAGCTGCAGAAATCCAATGCTGAAAACTTATCACTTATGAATTAAATTATTTATATATCAGGCAGCAAAGTGAAGTCTAACGTCTCCTCAATTAACAATAAGACTTCAAAACAGTATCACTGGAAGCAACCTTCACTATAAATTATTCCACAGACCACAAAAGTTAAAAATACCTAAAGACTTATTTAATCACCTCCCTCTGCTTCTAAAATATTGAAAAACTTTGGTGCATATCTAACCCCCAGATCACATCTTAGTCAAACAAAATCTCGGGACATTTCACCGTTAAATAACGAAATTACTTTGAAAACTAAGAACTAAAATTTAATATTATAATAATTAACTACAAATAATAATCAAAACCCCAAATCCCTTTCAGCAGTTTGATTGAGTTTTTGATTGATAAAAGTAGACTATTAAGGCATACTTTATTAGGATTTATGTAGGGGTTTTATGTTTAAATATTAGTAATTTAAGTGAGTATAACAAGAGAGTTTTTAAAATATTACACACAAACATAAGCTTCGAGTCATGTGGCAGTTCTCTGAATTTTATCTTTCTAAGTTGATGTTTGATTGTTTCTATTGTTTGTTAATTCTCTTAGCTTGGCTTGATAATAGTTGAATATGCAAGTTCTCTGAGACCTTCATTTATTTTATTTTTATCGAGATATTGCTTGATTCTCTGCTTAGATTCTCTCTCACCTCTGCAGCTAAAGTAATCGTTTCTTGGCATGTCGCTCTCTATTATTATAACTGCAGCCCATATATCCCATTAAGTGTCTCCATCTCTCCAATCCTCTCTCTCTGGGAAATATCCAGGAGTGCCGTATACATATCCTTGTGCAGAGGCTTGCACTCTTTGAGCTCTGTTGAATCAATAATATAAACTCTAAGAGGCTGAAATTTCATCATGATATTCTCTGGCTTTAAGTCTCTATGAACATAACCTAGCTTGTGAAGCTCTTCTACCCTTCAACTATCTGCTATACTATCTAGCTAATTTATCTCTGACATCTATTGTCAGATAAGAATTCTATGTAAGTCATTTCAAGTAAAAGAAGCCTGAAGGCTACATAATCTTTACCAAGTAAAATAGCATCAAGCTAGATGATATGCCTACAATCATTTAACTTTGCCTTTTAAAGAGCATAATACTCATTAGCAAATTCCATTTGGAACTTGTCATCAGCAAGGAAGTAATTGAAAAGTTATATCTTATAAGCATATTAGTCATCAGTAATGACTCTCTTCTCTATTTTATCTTCAAGAGTGAAGTAGCTTTCTAGGCAAGAATCTAAGTCAATGATTTTTAATATAGGAATCTTCATTGTCTCTATTTTAACCATGATTTTATTGATCTCAGAGACTGGAAAGTTCTTGACTGCTTTCTTAATTATTACTTACTTCTAGACTTCAACTCTAAGAGACTCCACTGGGTTTCTTGATCTCCTCTTTTAGAGGAATCTATTCCCTGTAGGTTCATGAATAAAGAAAAAACTTTAATTGAGCTTTTTCTTTAAGTGCACTTTGAGGTCTCTAGTATGAGAATATGGCTTCTCACAGAACTCACAGGCATAGTTCCCATCTTTCTTTTAATGCTTGAAATATAACCTTGGCATATCGTTGTGTATATCTCTCAAGTGTCTCTTATAATATAAGTTGACTTGTAAGGGAAAACTTTATTGCATTCTTTGCATTAATAGTCAACTTTGGCTGGTATTTATTAATGCTGTATTGCGGATTGTTTAACCTCCTCCTCAATTTACACAGCTTCTATGATAACCTCCTACTTAAATTATATTTAAATATCAAAGGTAGACTGGTCAAAGTTGTCATAAGTAGGCTCCCACTGAGTACAAGCGTCTCTGGTCTCTACTATTCTTGGTTGCTGTAATGATAACTTTTATTGGCTTGATCCAAGTAATGCCGCTCTTCTTAACAGGTTAGCGCTCATTTTAGTTTGCTGATTTATTTTATTATAAAAATGATAAAATCTACCGAGATAAACTATTATAGTAGAGTATAAGACACTCTGGTAGATTCTTTGCTGAGAGGAAAGAAAAATTAATTAATCATAAAAGACTGTAAGTTTACATATTTTATGAGAATTTTATTCGTTTTAGTAAATTAAAATACTCCTAATGAAGTTTTGTTTCTTTAGGAGATCCTCCAAATCAAGTTTGAACTTAATTTGGAGGTAAAATTATTAAGCATTTTTAAATTTAATCTGCTCCTAATTAAGTTTAACCTTAAAATTTAACTCCTAATAAAGTCCGAACTTAATTTGGAGGACCTCCTAAAATAATTGAAAACATCTTTAGGAGCAATTTAATGGAGAAAGTTTGATAAAAATGGAAATCAATCTGTGAAACTTGGAGCAAGTTTTTTAATGCTTCTCTTCATATCTTTTCAAGGTTGACCTCCAGTAGGTCCTCCCCATTTAGTAGTAAGATTTTAATAAACTTAGAATGGATATCCATAATTTTAAATTTCATTAACATTTATAGAAAGAGGAAGCAAGATGGAGTCTATGAATGATGCAATGAAGAGAATTTAATCTCAAGATTTAATAGGAAAATTTCGAAGTAATAAGGACCTTTAAAGATATTTGGTATAGCAAGGTAAGTTCTTAAGTAAGATTAATAAATCATTAATAATTGGATTGTTCTTGCCGACTTAGGAGGGAACTAAAATCTCATTCTTAAAAGCCTTACTGAGTCAAGAGAAAAAGCTTTTAAGTCTAATGAAATTAGGATGATTGAAATTCCTAACTACCCTGAAATATCAGTGACAAACCTATATGACGATGCTATGAGTGAT
>ARYC01017287.1:0-76964 GCA_000711775.1 Oxytricha trifallax
GAGGACCGAAAGTAGGCTCAAAATGGAGAAGTAAGTATGGCACCTTTTCAAAAGCAAGTTTAGATTTAAGAAGAAAAATGACCTAAAAAGCCAAGATTCACGACCCCAAGCAATTCCGGGGACCCCCAGGAAGCTTCGCTATTTTTGCTTAACTTGTTGAATATAGCGCCAAACATGGCTCAAGAGGTGCTGGTTGCGATGAGAACAGTGCAATCGCTAGTAAGCAAGACTAGACCAGCGTTAGTGAGAGAATAGGAATAGCACCTGGAAGTTTTCCACCTGATCTTTATAGTCTAAACTCGAAATCGATCTTTGCAAAGTTAAGCAGGAAATCTTACACTTAGGAACAGCTTATCTCTGGTCCGAGAGGGGAGAGCATTGCTGCCACTCCTGTAAAAAGTCGTCGTAATCAGAGATACACTCAGCTGTCACCTATCCTGGAAGCCCCGGAGGGCAGTGCTCAGCACGCATCGCTGCAGAAGCGCTTCGACGCCATCAGAATTTGCAGCTCCTCCAAGAAGGCTCGCAGCTAGCCAGAAACCCCTCTCAAATCGTCGTCGGCGCTCGCTCCATTACTTCAGAACCTGGCCAGCCTCAGGTTGCAATCCACCTAACGTAAGGGCAGTGAGGTTTCAGGCGTTGCAGGTAGTAGAAGCAGGATTCCAATCACACCTAAACGTCTTCAGCTATCGAGTAGGGGTGGGAGCAGCAGCTAAATGAGAGAGTACCATTAGTAAAGTAAGCAAATTCTACCTATTTACGCAAACTTTTAGAATGTTCAGAATCAAGTTAAGCAGGTAAGAACGAGAAGCAAGCAGCTATAGCGAATACTGGTGGTGGTTGCATCGAATCGCTATAGTAGTACACACCCATCGCAACGGTGCGCGAACAAGCCAACCAACGCCTAGGCAAGTATGGGGTCTTGGCAAGGAATCTCTCAATCGCGAAGGAGGCGACCAAGCGGCAGCAGTTCTCCATGAGTTTCGTGGCGGCCATCACCAAGGACAGGTTGATCTCGAGTCAGGTCATCGAGGGCGCCTTCGACGCCATGCTGTTCGAGAACTTCCTCTATCACACCCTGCGCCAGCTGCGCACTGACAAGGACCTCGCGTCGAAGAGGATCGTGCTGCTCATGGACAACGCAGTCATTCACAAGTATTCGGAGGTGTTGGAGACTGCTAGGAAGTTCAAGGTGACAGTCCTTTTCAATGCAGAGTATTCACCCTGGCTTAACCCCATCGAGCATTGTTCTCCTACATCAAGAGGCACCTTCGATAGGAGCAGGCTGATAGCAAGTAAGTATAGTATATACGTAACACTTTATAGGATCCACCTCGTGAAGCGGCTCTCGCAGATTCTGAAAGCCATGACCAAGACCGACGTGAACAAGCTCTGGGCCTTCAGCGTGAAGCAGTGGTGCAGCACCATCAAGCACGGCTTCGTTTGAGGCAAATTTTGGCAACAATCGACAACCTACCAAGAGTGGCTAAGACAGCAAGAATCGCGACGACGAGCGTGTAAATGATTAGATTAGCTTTAAAAACGAACTATTACATATTACACTTTTAAGTTTAATTTTAAATCAATCAAACCTTCCAAACCATCACAGCCTCCCTCGCTTGCGCGCATTCGAGACACCAACTTCGTAGCTATAGCGTCATGGTGCAATTCAGAGCTTGTTTATAGCAGATTTGAGTAAAGTAAGGAGGAAAGATGCTCGATTGAATAGTTAGCAACTACAACACTCACTCCTACATGCTTACTACACCGACACGATTCGTATCCACTCTCTCAAATCGCGAATCTCTACAGCATTTGGACCAACATCAGCAACCAACTCATACATTCATCTTTATTGGTTGTTAGTTGTAGTCATTGGTGTGATTTAAAGTAGATTGTATGATTCAACGCATTAATATACTAAAGTTTAGTGATTTGCTTGGGATTTTGTCAATTGGCTGGATTTGCTCAAGTTCTTCGTAACAGCTGGCTCCTGATTTGAAAATTGGTTTTAATTAATTAAATATTTATTTATCAAAATTCCTATCTTTTTCTATTTTATCAATATTACTTATTTTAATCAATATTTATTATTAATATTTTTTTTAATTAATCTGGTATTTAGTTTTAGTGCAATTTTAAATTACTATATTTGCTTTGAATTATACTCTTCAAATAAAAAAATTCTAACTCAAAATATTCTCACATTATATTAAGATATTTTACTGAATTTGATTTATTATATTTCGCCTAAAAAGTATACATAAATTATATTATAATATTGATTATAATAAAACTAAACAAATTCTTTATAAAACTAATCATCCCTAAAAATATATAAACAATCTTTTTAATCTATTTCTCTTCTTGTCAAATGAGAATTATGTTAAATATTTAGTTTATAAAACACTCTACTCGGCTCATTAAATAAAGGTTATATGTGTTTTGCTTTTCAAAAAATAACATTTAAAGAGAATATTATTTCTTTAGAATTAAAAAATATTAATTTTAGATTTAATTCTCTAAATTAAATAATTAACTCAACTTTTAAACCATTAAATTTGAATTAATTAAATGTTAATTATAAAATAATCTAATAAATAAATTATTAGATTTGGATTTTAATTCAAGGCAGCGTTAACATTAAGAAACCATAAGTTTCTTAAAAAATTTAAGAATAAAACTTAACCAATATTTCTTCGTAAATTTCAATAAGTGACCATAACATTTAAATATAACTGAGAGTAGTCGAAGTTGAGAATGTTGCATAATTGGAAGATAAAGCAAGCGAGGATCCTACAGATGATGGCAAAAAGAATGTATAGTCAATAATTAAATTCCAATTATTTTAAATTAATTTTAATAGCTTCATTGCTGTGTTTTTAAATGTTCTTAGTAGAGGGCAAAAAATAAATTTTAAAGTAATATTTGTTTTTAAAAGTATTTATTTTAAAACAAATTAGTTGTTAATATCTTACCAAACAAATTTTTAATTGTATATAAAGCGTGAAAAATAATTTTTCATTTTTTAATTTAATTATTAAAATGCCCTACATCTCAACCAATATAAAGAATATGAAATTTAATTTAAGTTTTTAGGTTTTAAACTCAGAAATTAAAAATTAATTAAAATTTTAATTTTAAAAATCTAGTTTATAAGCTCTAATTTAATCTATAAATTGAAAATAGAAATAAGATAAAAAGATTGAAAAACAATCAAGCAGCAAAGACTTTTTCATGAATGATTTCACAGATTGCATAATAATACTTCATTAATAAATTTAATATTCAGATGTAGGAGGTAAAAAATATAGGCTCTCTCGCTTTCTTGGAAAGGGATCATCAGGAGAAGTTTATACTTTGTGAATATAAATTAAATGTTTTGTTTACCGAGGCGAAAGACTACAAACGTTTTAACTAAAAGTATTTTAAATAAGTTTGCAATAAAAAAGCTCGAGGATCAAACATTAATAAATATATATTATAAATTTTTATTTCTTAGTATATATATATGGGAAATAACTAATTTTATTAAGTAAGTTTGATATATGGGAATAAGTTTAATTAAATTGATATTTTAACACACTCCTTAGAAGATTAACATCAATTTTTATAATTATTTTTAATTATTAAGGAATGAAAGAAATTTTGATAATGAAGCATGTTTAGAGCGAGTATCTGTGTGAATTACTTGATATTTACAAAGATGAAGAATAAAAAGTTTGCATAGTCTCTGAATATGCATAACATGGAGATTTAAGAAGTTATACAAAAACTTAATTTAAGGACAAATAAATACCTGAAAATTTAAATAAATATATGTGTTATTTATATAATTTGGCAAAAGAGTGGTTAGCTTGTGCAATCTTAGGATTGAGAGAGTTGCACTCTAGAGGTATAATTCATAGGGACTTAAAGCCAGACAACATATTATAAAGCAATAAAATCAAACTTAATTGTATATGGTTAATATTGTATCATTAATTAATGAAAAATTAATAGTAATGAATCTTGAAACACAATTTTAAAAAATATTGCATTCATTCAATAGTAATTAATTTTATAAAAGAACTATTTATCGATCAAATTTAACAATTTCTTTATTTTTAGTTCTTTTAATTGAAAAAAAAGTACTTTTAAAAAAATCATCCTATTAAGTAAGCTCTATAATTCAAATTTATACAAGGTTTAGTTTCTAATGAGCTATTTCATTAACTTTTTATTCTTACTTATATTTACAATATTGGTGTTTGATGAAAATAAAGTTAGAATTGCTGACTATAAATTATTAATTATTGAAATTTCATTGAACAAAAAAGATTTTCAGCTTATATTTTAAGCGATTTAACTATGGACTTGCAAAGTTTAAAACTCCTTTTTTGTATTTTAACATTTTAAAGTTATTTGTGGATAATAACCAAGATGACTTAGTTCTAAGCTAATTTTTAATGTTTTTATCTATAAGTGTTAGATGGTGCAAAAGAGTTTAGGTCTCCAGAGATTTAATTTCTTTAAATTATAAATTTCAATTTATATATATTTAATGATTGTTTCTGGCTATAACTACAATTCATCAACAGATATTTACTCACTAGGAATGACTTTCATCATAATTTTAACTAAAAATGTTCCAACTATATAACAGATTTAAGATCCAAATTGGCTACCAGATATTCATGGCTTTTCATAAGAGTTTAAATTTAATATTTATATTAGTTCCTTTAGATTCTCAAGAAAATTTATAATTATTTTATTGATTTAATGGTCTCTTATGAAAAAGATGAGAGGCCTAATGCAATTCAAATAATGTACAGTTCAGTATTTTCAAATACAGAAGTAATGATTGATTTTAAAAGAAGACAAGGAATTCTAGCTTTTTTTAAATATTATATTCTTAAAATACATTTTTATCTTTGGGATTCCAGAATATACCACATAACTAATTAGAAAAATTGATATAGCAAGAGGTAGGATGTCCAAATTGCTAATTGCTGTTTTGTGATAAATGCATTACAAAAAAGAACGAATCTCCTTTCATTACTTTATAAAGTTTGTTATAGCATTAGCAAGATATTAACAAGAAAATTCTTTAAATTTTATTAAAAATATATAGTATGTTTCATAAAACAGTTTGATTTTATAATATATAAATTGCAGGTAGTTTTGCAGAGGCTTTAGATGAAATTAAAGCTTTGCATTATAGTTTTAATTTAATTTAATTAATTTAAAGAATTGAAATAAAATAAAAATTATCCCCATAATTTGCAAATTGTCAATTCAGAAGTTAATACAAATCCATATCAAATTTATATATTTTATTTAAATTGTCCTTGATTAGGTTTAAGCAATTGTTTTTATAAATAAAATTTGATAGTAGTTTTTTTTAAAATTTATTGTTGAGATTAATCTGAGACATGAGAATATTTTATTTAAAATTATATAATTAATATTATTATTATTTTAGCAGAGACCCCCCTTTTGATTTAGTGGTAATATATTTGAAAAAAATAAATCCTTATAGTTGAAATTATTTCTTAATAAAAGCCTCAAGCCTATTTAAATAGTTTAAATTTTTAAATTTCCAAATATTCTTTCCAGCAATTAACATATCATATAATTTAAATTATTTGTTCATAATATTTTTAAAAAATAAATCCTTTCTCTTTTGTTAAAACGATATATTTTGTAAAATTTATATAAAATATTCAAATAAAATTGATTTTATTTTAACTGTAATTTTTAAATAAATTTCTTTAATAGTTTAAATAGCCCAAAAATGAAAACTTATTTAGCTTTTTAAGATATAATTTTAATATTTAAAAATAGTATAGGAGTATTTCTAAAAATATTTTATTCGTATTATATTTTATATTTTGAAAAAGCTTAAATGCTTATCAAAGCTGATTTTTCTCATTCAACGAAATAATTTTTTTCAGTAAATAAATATTTTACTTTAAACTTAATTTTATTTCTAATTCATGAAATTAATATAATATTTTCTCGAAGGCAATACATAATATAGAACATCTATAAGAAGAAATTAAAAATCTCAATCAAGATGATATTAACAATGCAAAGCTTTAATTAATCAAATAATCAAGCCGACTCATCCATAATTTAGGATTTTATTAAGAAAAGGAAATTTAAACAGATAATTTGGCAAATGAACTTGAAAATTTACCATAACTTTAAGATCCAAATCTTGAGAATGTATAATATTTTTAATATTGTTGTAATTTATTTGATTGACTGAAATAAATTATAAATTAATTACTTTTCTTTGTAGGTTGATAAAAACTAAAATGCAAATTATAATTTTCAGGAAATACCTTATTAAAATTGTGGTTCTTGTAAGTATATAAAATAATGTAAGAATCATTTAATCTACGGATAAATCTTAATTTGAATAACCTTTGATTTTAAAAATTCAAGCCCATCTTAAATACAAATTTAAGTTAAAATTTAAATATTATATATTATGATTCATTCAACAAATTGATAAGAATAAATTTGCTTTAGTATAACAATATCCAAAAGTATTTGTTTCATTTATATTTTTGAAATGTCATAATTAAACCAACTGAACTAAAGGAAGAGTAACATAAATTAATTGAGAATAACTTCTTCCAATAAAAAGTTTTCTTAGGAAAATACTTCTATCCTTATATTTATTTTCTATAAACTCCAAAAAGATTTTTATTTTCACATTTTATATTTTCCATTTTCATGAATTTCTGTTTGTATGGATATCAATCTAGAGTAATTTTAACTTTTTTAATTGATATTTTTGTATTGAAATATAACCTAAATATTACTTATTATATTATATACTTTTGAAATAAATTATCTTAAAAAAAGGAAAAAAAAATAATTAAATTAAAGATCTTGTGTTATGATTAAATAAAAAATTAATCTTTATTTTTTATTTTGTATAAAAATTGACAATTTCATAAAGCAGAACATAATTTTATTCAGTCAGTACTATAAATGTGAAAATATACCTTTTTTAGGGTAGGAAAATCATATATGTCTATAGTTTCACTAATTGTAAAAGAATTAGAGGAATAAAAAAACTAATTATAATCGCTTTTAAGCCTAAAAGATACATCTCAATAAAATAAGTAATAGTAAAAACCATAAAAATAGAGAACGCACAGATCCTCAAATAGTATGCACATTTCTTAAAATAGCTCAATTTAACTTAAATAAGTAAGCAAATAAAACTAGTAAAGTTTCTTCAATGTTAAAACTCCTCAAAGTTAAAGCTAATCAAGGAATGTTAGTAAGCTTAGTGATAGAAGATAATCAACTTCAGGCATAAAGATCAATTAGAATGAATTCCAATCTACTTAAATACTCTATAAATCTATCAATTAAAATCTAAAATATTTCATTAAGCATGTTTAGCTTTTTTATTTCAAGTATATAATTTACTAATTAGATTTTAATTTATTTAATCCTTAAAGCTTTAATTAATTAATGAATTATTAGAACTAATATTCAATTTTTTTTAAAAAAAGTATCCCATAATAAAGTTAATTGTGAACTATGAAGTGTATTATACATTAATATTTTAGTAATTTACATAAAGAGATCCCTTTTTAAGATAATTAATTGTTTAATTAATCATTAAATAATAGGCAAATACAATTAATATATGTTTTTATTAGTATTATGAACAATTAATAAATTAATTCAATTAGGGGAAAGTACTAAAAATATAATATTCTTAGTAAATTCATTGTGGATAATAATTTTTTTAAAAAAATAGAGGATAAAGCTATTTAAATAAATAGATGATCATAAAAAGCATTTTGTAGCTGTATTTATATAACAAGACCCTTTCTTAAAAGATTTCATCGCTCTCTATAATAATAATAATATAAAAGTTAATATCATTACAAAATATTTTATTTAATATTAAGGTCTCTTAGAGAGAGGATTTCACTTGTGGAGGTAGTCGATTGAGTTATGGCTTTTTGAAAATGTTCATCTCTTTTAAATTGGTTTGAATAAAACTTCAAAAAGTGTATTAAGAGATATTCTCATCTCTCAAAATAAAAGAGACCGAACATTAAGAAAAAATCAAGGATATATATTCACTTTAAGTTATCGTTTTCTAGGGTATTACCAAAGTAAAATGACAAGCATTATGCTCTTCGTCTTCACGAATAAGTTAATATTTTTGACCTTTTCACTTACAAATCTGTTCACTATGTACATTACAATATAACTTTTTAACAAAGTTATTTAAGACTCTCATAGCTTAGAAGTTGCAATTTAGTGATAAGAATGTTATTTTTGTAATATGCCTCGCAATTTTAGCCCTCTTTTGCTCATTCAATAAGACTCAAACCAGATAAACCTTTTACTTCCAGCAGCCTCTTGCAGTCTTACTCTTTCTGTCAGGCTGCTGCTGGGTAAGGAATCTCAAAATCCAAATGGAACTGACCTTAACTCTAAAGTTAAAGCAGGGGTGCCTAATAGTGAATCTCAAGAACCAATAATGGACTTAAAGAACAATGTTCCGTGCCATATTAAAATTAGCCTAAATCCAGTTGGAATTCTAGTAATACCTGGCAAATCAAGAAGTGTCAAAACTGGGCTGGAGCTTGAACAAGAGGAAGCAAAAACTTTTAATGACCTGACTCTTAATGATTCTGTCATAAATCACTATAAATATATTGCATATTTGATATAGAATTGAACAGTAAATATTAAAATTATTTGTTTTATAATACTCAAAAACATATCACTAGAATAAAGCAAGTATCCGTTAGATTTAAGAATCTAATTGATATCCTAAAATTTTCTAAGATTTTAAACATTTTAATTATTTAAAGTAAACTTTTTAATGCTCGATATATGTATGTGGGTTTATAAAATGGAAGAAAGTTGAGTGATGTATGTCAAATTAATAATAATAACTCAATAGACAAATTAAATAAAAACAGAGTAGACCAAAAGAGAATTTAAATCATAAAAGATAAAAATAGTTTAAAATCAATTAATATTTCCCAAAACAATTCTTCAAAACTACAAGTTAAAAATACTAAAAATGCTATTTTAAAAAAATAATTTTTTGTGCCTATTAACAAAATAAACTACTAAGATAATGACATGTTTGGAAATAGAGGGCTAAGCTTTTCACTTTTAAATGAGAATAATTAGGAAAATAGCCTTTTAGATCAAGCTCTTGCATTAGATTATGTTTTATTCAATGCTTTTTAATTTTTAGAGTATAATAATTTAGTAGGTAAAGAAGTCAATTAGCATGAAGATTCTTTTTTAAAGGATTATATTCCTAATTTTACTATAAATTTATAATTTTAAAATATAGTTCATATTTTAATCGATTACTTTTTAAATTTTCTAATTGGAGGAATTTGAAATTCGAATCTAAATATAGAGCAACTATAAATGGGTTCAGTTTAATAGATTTAAATCTTTCCCTTAAATAACACATAAGTGGCTAGACTTTAGTCTTCATTCAAAGTGAACAAGGCTAGGTATTTGGTGGATATTTGTCACAGCCCTGGCCGAAAAGTGATGGAAAAGCTAAAGATAAAAACGCTTTTATTTTCAATTTGAAAAAGAGAAGTATCTGTAAACAATTCTCATAAATTGAAAAAAGAATTCAAGGGAATAACGAGTAAATCAACGACACTTATGCATTTGAGCATAATCTACATCTATTATTTGCATTTGGAGAAGACATAAGAATTTTCTAGAACTGTGATAAAGATAGAAATAGCTACTGCAATCTTGGTGATACATATTAGTTCGGTCGGACATATCCCCTCCCCTAAGTTTACCTATCTTCCCAAGTTAAATTTATTTTATGATTGTTTTATTTTAAATGAAATGTTTCTTCCCCAAACTCTGATTGACTAGATAATTTAGTAATTAAAAAATATACGATTAAATTTGAACTAATTCATTAAATATTGACAACTTTTGTTTATTTAAATAGTAAATGATAAATTTCATTGCATCTATTTTTTGTTGTTGACTTGAGCATCTCATAGATAAAATAATAATAAATATTACATTTATCTTTCCTTAAAAATGGGCAATTTTATTGATTTTATGCATAAATAAAACTATTATATATCAAAAATCTTAGTTACTTTAATTTTACAAATAGTACAGCCTAATATATTTGTTTATATTTTTTTTATAAAATTTCCTATTATAAATCGTATTATATTTATTCAAAAAAATTTTTTAAATTAATCCTTTGATGAATATTTAAGTCTTATCATTGTTCATATTTCTCATATGATTACCACCTTTAGAAATAAAAAAAAAAAGAGAGACGGTTAAGGTTTAAATTTTTTTGGGAAATTTTTCAGATATTTTTCTTGCATATTTTCTCTAGTAAGCTATTCTCCATAAATAATATGATGATAACAATTTGATTTAATATAATTAATTTTATGATTAATTGAATGATGATTGGGTAAACAAATTAATTTTAAATAAAAAAAATATAATTTAAGGATTACATAGACTTGTCAACCTTGGGTAGAAATTATATCCGACCAAATACATATGCATTTAATTAATGAATAATTTATTTTAATTAACTCAAAGAAAATATTAATTTGTATTACCTGATGGAATGAAGGAAGATTCTAAAAATAGAGACACCTATATGGCTGGAGAAGTTAGGTTTATAGTTAAGGATATTATAATATATGCACTTATCAATAAATAATTATATATTTTAAGAGATTGTTTAATAAATAATTGGAATGATTCGAACAAGTTTCCACAAAACTTATAAGTAATAATAATAATAATACAGGTAAATTATAAAGAATAAGGTAAGATTATATTAGGGTTTATTTTAAGCATATAAAATGACATCATATAATTTCATAATAGATTAAATTTGTTAATCACTAATATTTTTATAAATATTATATATTCTCTCCTTTTTCTTATTATTTTAATCATCATTAGAATATTTAAATTATTTAGTTTTTATTGAACTTTATAGCATAAAGTTATCATTATAAAATTGTAGGTTGATTAATTATATCAATGATTATAATAAAAAGCAAAGCTAAATATATTTAGATTTAAAAAACTATAATTTAAAAAAAATGAATGGGTAAATAACAATTTTGATTTTTTAAAAAAATATGATTTAATATGATTTATTAAAGAGCCAAATGCATAAACAATTTCAAATAAATACAAAAATTATATTTTACTTTAAGATTTTTGTGTAGTACAATTAAAATTACATTTAAAAGTTTAATTGATAATATTATTGTTTCATTGGTCAATATTCAATCAGAATTCATTATATTACTAAAAAAATATTGAAAAATAAAAATTATATTAAATATAATCAATATTAAAATATAAATAATACTTTTATAAAATGAAGTCCTTTAAGAGTTATAAATATTATAAATAAACTTTTTTTTTATAAAAATACAATTAAGTCAAGATTATCCTTAAATATATAAATAATTAAATATTTATTATAGAAAATTTATAAGAGTAAAAAAAACTGGAATTAATATAATAAATTATTTGTTTATATTTATAGACGAATCATATTTATAAAGTGAGTTAATTAAATTTATTTTTATTTACAAAGCATAATTTATTAATTAAAATTCAATGCATTTCATTTTAATCACTATAAAAATGTTGCTAAGTATGTATTTGATCCATATTAATAAAAATTAATATTTATAAATAGCAAAAAATTATATGATTAAAATGCTTTAAACATTTTATAATAATTCTTTTCAAAAAATTGAAATAAATTTAAGAATAAAGAATATTCAAATAGTTATATTATGATATTGATTATTAGAATTTTACTAACTAAAAATTTATTAATAAACATCTTTGTTTGAATATAAAACTTTCTCTATAAATCAATTTTATTAATTTGAGAAATTCAAATGCTTTATTTATATTTTACTGTATTAAAGTATAACCTTCATATTATTATGAATAATTAATCTTTAAACAGTTTAAAAATATCCTAAAAACTCTATATTAATAATTTCTTAATTCAAGAGATATTAGTAAATAAATAAAAGACTATTGTTTAATTTTTATTTAAAAAGTATGAATATTTGCTTATAAAGCTAGAAATAAATATATATGTTAATTATTTTATTTTATAAAAAAAGTAAATAAACATTATTCAATAATATAAGATAATATAATATAGGTGCAATTTATGATTTAAAAGAGGATTTTAATGGTTATAAATTTTACCTATAGTTAATAAATTTAATTTTTTAACAAATTAATAAAAAATAAAAAAATATTATTGTCTTATAATGTAAGTTGAAAATCTATTAATCATTAAAAAATGAAAATAATAAGAGAAATAAAAAAATTCGATTATATTATATTTTAAATTGTGATAAACTGAAAAAACATCAATTTATCTTAAAAATAATTAATATTAATTATACATTAACTCTTTTATAAAATAAGTTGTTTTATAGAAATGAATTTCATATGTTACTTCTATAAAAAAAGAAAAAATTTTCAATATCTTATAATTATTCTTAAAGTTTTACCTTTCGCATTTTCGTAATTTATCATTAATATTATTATTAACATAAATCTTAAAGATGAGTAAACTACTTAAATGTGGAAAATGCGAAATTATTTTTAATACTGGTTAAAGAATGCCGATAGAACTTCCATGTACTGCCAAGATGTGCAAAAAAAGAAATGCCTGCTTGACTTGCGTAAAGATCTATATATAAGCTAGAAAAAAAGAAGATGGAACTTTTCCGTGCTGCTACAGTGATCAACATACCATTTAACAAATATAAATTGTAATAATAATAATAATAATAATAATAATAATAATAATAATAATAATAATAATAATAATAATAATAATAACTATTAGACATTCCTTACTACTAAAAAAATAACTTTTAACAAAACTTTCTTAATTGAATAGGCAAAATAATAAATTAAATTATTTCATAATACAGTTTAAAAATCTCATTGTTTTTTTCTTCAAAGTTGCTTTAAATTATAAAATATCTCAAAACATTTTAGTAATTTTAAAATGTGTTAATTACAACACAATTTTATTATATTCATTTATTTATAAAATTTGCTTGATATTTATCTCTATTTTAATATAAATTAATTAAAAATTTCCAAAATAACTTTTTTCTAAAATCTCTTAATCGCAATAATAATTTGTTGATTCCATCAGACTATCTATTTGAGACTGATACTGATATATACGACTAGCTTGTTGAAAGAGACAAACTAACCATATAAATTATATTTTTTTCATAAAGTGCATGAAGCACGATAATGAATACGTTGAGGACTATTGTCACGCTTGCGAAGAGCTGATTTGTTTTAGGTGTGTCCCTGCTCATAAGAAGCACTTTCGAAATTAAGGAGGTAATTCTAGCTTCACTCCAGAAAGATTCAAGAATTACCTGATGTTTGTGAGACCGAAACTTGAAGAGATTGCCCTCTAGATAAATCAAATGTTTATAAATAATTGATAATAATTCTTTAAAATAATTAATCTTCTAAACTAAAACTTGCTTAAACAACATAATTTTAATATACATTGTGAGAAAAAACTTCAATGCTCTTTTATAAAAATATTTAAACTTCAACTACTTGGTATTTTAAAATAGATTGCGTATTAATATGGCAATTTTAATGATAATAACTTAAATATTAAATTTTAATAAGTAAATTAAATATAAAAATTATAAGTCAAACTCTAAAGATCTTCAACACTGCTCTATCTAATGATGAAGAGTATTATGCTGAAGAAATTATGTAGTGGGTAAAGAAAACGTTTACACTATTTAAATCTATAAAATAATTATAAATTCATTATATCCACATTTATATGTTTTAAGATATTTTTCAAACAAATATTATTTTCAGTTTAGTCATAAAAAATTATAATTTTCTAATAATAGTGGGTTTTGATTACAGCATAGATTAACATAGAATGAGTCAATAAACATGCTTCATCTTCACTATGAGAAATATGGCTCATCAATCACTCCAGACCCATAAAATTATGAAACTAAAAACTTATAAGAGGAGATAAAATAAGACAATGTAAGTGATAAAAATAAAAAGTTATTATTTTATTTTTATATTTATATTGATCAACAAAAGGCTTCTGAGGATTATAAGGCTCTTGTCTCAAGACTTCGTAATAAATATATTTATATTCGATATCTGGAATTGTAGCAAAAGTATTGCAATGATAATTTAAGATAAGATAGTAAAACTTAAAAGGAGTTCATTAAACATGTATCTGAAGAGATGAAGAATGACTATTTTTATTTTAAGTATTTATAAATTAATAGTATTATATATTAATTTAAAGAAAACTGAGGAGTTCTTAAATTTTTAAGAAAATCTCAATTAAAAGTTAGAAAATTCAATCTCTGACACCGATTATTTTAAAACTTACTTTAATGATTTTAATTTAAACAACCAATCAGTAAAGTCTTATGTTAGATTCACAAATCAATACTTTTAGAACTCAAATTGATGACTAAATACATAGTATGGAACTATCTATCAAAGAGCAATCTCTTGCTTTTGAAAATTCAATTAAGATTTTAAGGAAAGTTGTAGTAAAATTGCATAAAATCTTTTTAATTTTTTCCACAAAAATTGAGTCGTCTTAATTAAATTCATAGAAAATTAGGCCCTCAAAATTTAAATTGCATGAATTTTTTAATTATTTTTGCTAAGTTTATCATAATTCATAAGCTCCAATCAAACTCAAGAGAAACAAATTAAATTAATGTACATGTGCGAAAAAATAATAATAACAGATTTAGAAAAATAATTAAAAGCCTAAGGTTTATAATTAATCGGGGATGGGCTGATTTTAATGATATTATTTCTATTTAATTAATATATTATTGAAAAAGAAATTGGAGATCAAAAATTTGAGAAATAAAGAATAGATAAATATTTAGTGTAATTAAAAAAAGATGTTTAATGGATGAATAATATTAGATCAATAAATGACATTGATTAAACTGTAGATGTTTTTAATTTTTAATGTCAATTTAAATGCTTTAAAAGAGGTTGAATTAAAAAAGTACAGGGAATTGTTTAGAAAACTTGTTAATATCGAGATAAAATAAAAAGAAAAAAGTCTTATAAACTAACACATATCTTAATTAATTTATGTAATAAAATAAAATAAATATTTCTTCATAGACTAATATATTTTTTTGTCAATATAATGATAAATTTCTTTTCATTAGCGGATGAAAATACAGTTTTATTTATCATTCCATTTTTTTACAATTAAAAAAACACCATTAAATATAAAATAAATATATTTATTCATTTATTTATTCAAAACTTAATTAATCAATATTCTATATTAATATAAAAATTTTGTAAAAAAAAATTACAGTATCAATTAATTATGATATTTGAAATATATTCTATTTAATAATCGAAATTTATATTAATTTTAATATATAATATCTAATTCATTTGATAGATCATATAAGCTATTATTTTGCGGTTCTCGCGATGGGTTTAAAGCAAATAAATTCCATGAATTATGTGATAATTAAGGACCAACTGTGTCCTTTATTTTAAGTAACTACGGATAGGTATTTGGGGGATATGCATCTTTATTTATATATTCATGATTTAATAATAATTAATTAAAAAACTTTTCAATTATTTAAATAGTAATTCTGTTTATAATCTTTCATAATAATAATAATAATACTAAATTTTAAATGATAATAATCTTTAATTTATTATTTATCACATATATTTACAGTCAACAACAAGGACTACAAAAATGATACATGCTCTGAAATATTTTTAGATGTGAGAATTAAAATTCAAAAACACATTTTGAGAAAATCCTCTTTTGTCTATTACATAATAGAGTACTAAAACTATCATAATTCCTGAAGCTAAATATTCAAGAGTGCACAATAAGAATTTGAAAAACAATACGGCATAAAAATTTCGTTGTTAAATACAAATGCCATTTTAAATAATTATTTGAATAAATGTGGTACATATAAATTATTTGTAATAAATATATCTAAAATTAATTTTGATCTCTAAATTTTTAATTTACTTTAAATTAAGCGACCCATTAATTAATTATAATTATTTAAGAATTTTTGATATAATTGGGTATAAAATATTAAAATTTGTATCTAATACTAATATTAAAACATGGCTTAATTAGAATAATATTAATAATTATTAATATCTTAACCATGGACATCACCTAATGAATCTGAATCTTTTAAAGATGATGCTGATGCATTTATATTTAGTTTAAGTAAGAGATCTATTCATAAGTAATATGATTAATATAATGAAGCAGTTTATCATTGTAAAAGTTGGATGTGTTCATTTGGAAATGATATTGCTATTTAAGATAGTTGTGATTAGTATAGTAATAGTTGGTGTGATTTAGGATATACTTTTGATTTTCCTAATGGATGTAAGTATGGATCAAATGAAGCAAGATCATATCTAGCTGCATAATATTAATTCAAAGTATTAGAGATTCAAAACCCCAAAACCCCTTAACAAGATGTTTTAGTGATTTGATTCGTAGGGAAAAGTTGGGGTATTATTGGGTTTGTAGACAAAATGCAGGTTTTAAGTAAATTTTATGAATATTTAATGAATATAAGTGTTATTAATTCAAACAAATTTTATCTGTTTATCTTTATTGTAATGTTTGAACTATGCTCTCTCTCTAGTGGGTCAAGGATATTATCTAATGTTTATCGAGGATAGTTTGGAGCTCTCACGATTATCATCTCTACTATGCTTTTAATTTCTTTGCAGACATCTTCTAACTTTATGTGTTTCTAAGCCAAACTTATTGATTGCTTTTCATGTTTAGTACCAAAGTAAGACATACTTTCCATATCACTTTCTAATATTATTGCAGCTACTGCCCAAACATCCCATTAGACAGAACCATTTGTCCACTTCTCTCTTATTGGGAAGTATCCAGGAGTCCCATGTACCTATGCTAAAGTAACGATCTCTTATCTTAAAGCTCTATTGAAATCGCTTACAACAACTTCTAATGGGCAGAGATTCAGCATTACATTTTCAGGCTCCAAATCTCTATGAACATACCCAAGTTCATGCAACTCCTTGACACCCTTTATCATATCTGAAAGTAAAGTGAATAAGTTGAAATAAGAATGATGATTAGAATCAAATGCAAAATATTTACAGTTAGAGCATCAATATTGAGTCTTCAATAGTCTTAATTCCACTGTCTTCTTCCTCTATTAATTCTTGATCATCAACTTCTGTAGCCATTGAAACATAGAAAGATATTCACGTTGATACACTGATCTTCCTGGCGTAAAAAATAGCAGACCTAGAGATGCTGTAGCTGCAACCTCGTCCACTTCTCTGTTCAACACTGTCTTGCTGGAGATGCTGTTGGCCTTAGTGGTTCGATACTATTTAGCCAAAATTTTTGAAATTTGTGATGTTTAATAAATTAAAATTAACACAGTCTTAAATAAAATATATTAGCTCAAAATTAATTAAGACTTCTCTGATTACTTTTCCTTATAAATTAAACCTATTAGTCGAAACTTTAATCTTTGATCATTAAAACTTAAAAAGTTTTAACTTGTTAATTTTAATTTATTAAACATCACAAATTTCAAAAATTTTGGCTAAACAGTATGGAACCACTAAGGCCATCAGCATCTCCAGCAAAACAGTGTTGAACAGAGAAGTGGACGAGGTTGCAGCTACAGCATCTCTAGGTCTGCTATTTTTACGCCAGGAAGATCAGTGTCTCAACGTGAATATCTTTCTATGTTTCAATGGCTACAGAAGTTGATGATCAAGAATTAATACAGGAAGAAGACAGTGGAATTAAGACTATTGAAGACTCCATATTGATGCTCTAACTGTAAATATTTTGCATTTGATTCTAATCATCATTCTTATTTCAACTTATTCACTTTATATCGTTTAAATCATCGGGGTATCGATTATGAAGGAGATAGTCTCTCAAAGTCATTTCAAATTTCTTGAGTCTTAGTGCAATAAAACCATAGCTTAATATGACACCATCTAACTTAAGCAAATTCTTGCAGTCTTTTCTTTAGGTCTCTCTCAGTACCATGTATTCATTAGCAAACTCGTTTTAATACTGTTGGTTCTTAAGGAGATATTTGAAGGGATTCACCTTGTATGCATACTCATCAACAACTATGAGCATTGCTTTTGCAGGCACGTTTATATTCAAGTTGTTTTCTATACAAGTGCTGAGATCAACTGCATTTAATGCAGGTATATTCATAGCCATCGCTTAGAAGCATGCTAAAATTGTATTACCTGCTGGTTGATCATCGATTCATATCGCTTCTGTCTCTTGAGTCTCTCTTGCTGCTCTCTTTGTGACTCAAGAGTATTAGATTTTCTTTTTGCTGGAACTAGTTTTTAAGTTTCTTTATCCTGCATTAAAAATTCACTCAAATGATGCTTCTACATATGATTCTTTACTTTTGCAGAGTACGTATAAGACTTCATGCACGTTGTACATTAGTACCTTCCATCAACTTTATCATGCTTGAAATAGATCTTGGCTTTGCCAGAAGGTACCTCTTTAATGTGTTTCTTTAAGCTCTGCTCCGTAGAGAAAAGATTCTAACAGTCTTCACATTAATAAGTTTTTATCTAATCAATTGGTTGCTGTTCTTTTAGCTCCTCAACATAATCAATTAATGTTTAAACTCCAATCTCAGCTCTCCCCTTCTAGTTTTATACTTCTATTTTGAAGACCTCTGCTTCAAACTCAAGACCCTTAGCTCAACCTCTCTCTCAATATAGATTACTTCTGGTTTCTTGGAGGACCCATAGTTGAGCTATGATTATCCCGATCCAAGAGAAACTGCTTTGCGATTCAAGTTAGCCGCCATGTTTAAATTCAAATTTAAATTTCAATTATTAAGCTATAATAACCTCTCTGGTTATAGTAACTTTGTATGGGAGTTGGTACTGCAACAACAATGGTCGATTCTTAGGCGTTAGACATCATATTTATACTAAGTTTATAACTATAAATTTTCTAATTTTATGCTTAATATTTTTAATTTTAGTTCCAACTTAGATAAAATTCAGGTTGGTACTGGTACCAATTAGGTTTTGAACCATATTTGTACTTTTCCATTAAACATCATTAGTTTAAAACTAGGTACTAATTAAGTTTTGGTACTAATAAATTGGTACCAATTAAATTTAAACGAATTTAGTACCGGTAATAATTAAATTTAAACAAATTTAATACTAATTAATGGAACTAAATTGATAAAAATGGAGCTCCATTTCTGAAATTTGATACAGCTTCTGCCAGCTTTCTCCAAGTATCCTTACCAGGTTGACCTCCTATAAGATGCCCATATTTAATACTAAGATTTTTAACAATAGGATCCAGAACTCTATATATTAAAATTTGAAATTCAATAACAAGAGAAGGAACAAGGATGGAATCTATAAGTACTGCAATGAAGAGGGTTGAATCTTAAGAAATGATCTCAAGATTTAGAAGCAAGGAAGATCTCTATCGATACCTCACTAAGCATTGTAAGCATGTGACATATACTAAATCATATACAATAGTTGGTTTATTCCTTCCAACGATGGAAGGTACCAAAATTTCATTCTTAAAAGCTATACTCTGCGATGAGAAGAAAGCCTTTAAAAACAAAGAAATAAAGTTGATAGATATACCAAACTACCCAGAAATTTCAGTCACTAATCTTTACGAGGACGCGATGAATGATGAAGAGTTGGTAGTTTATCTTCTCTGAAGAAACAATCTCTAACAAGCTTCTAGAAAGGAGTTTCTTCTTTGGTGTTCTTGGCACTTTAAGAGAGAGATATCTCAGAGAAATCATTGAAGAACCTCATAAGAAACGCTATTCAATTTCTCCTGAAGATTAAAAGAAGCAAGGCATACTTATAAGCGAGAACTGGCTCGCAGAGCTTAAGAAGCATCCATTCCTCTCTAGTAAGCTTTGATTCATAACTTTGTAGGGAAACCTGGAACTGGTGTATTCCTAATGAAAGAGAATGCAAAGGTTCACAGAGAGAGAAAGTCATAGACTCTTTATGAAGTTAGCAAGAGACTTTATAAAGATGTTTAAAAGCCAGATGAAATGAACATAGATGCAGGAGCTGGCACTAAGAGAAGAAATATGGGCCCAGGCAAGCCATAAGAAGAGGAGAAGAAAGAGAAGCCAAATCCCTTTCTGGGTTAATTTAATATGTGAATATATATTCATTCGTTTAAATCTAAAACTTATTTATAAACATTCATTCTTCCCTCTCTCGCACAAATTGTTGTCTTATCTACGCTCACTCTCTTACAGCTGCTTTGAATTAAGTCAACTGTATCGATGGGCAAGTCATGCATAAGATGATACAGCAGCAGCTTCTTGTAGTGTGTCTTGAATTTACTCCAGTAGAATTCAATTCCATTAAATTATGGGCTATAGGGAACGTTGTAAACAGGAGTTATGTTTAGTTCTTCATAGGCTTTCTTAGACTCCTTAGTCTTATGAACTGAAAGATTATCAACAAACAGGATGATCTCTTGATTGCTATACTTCTCTCTGAGCTTATGTAGGAACTCTATATACTACTCTCGCTTAATAGAGCGAGGGTGAATAACATAACTCTCTAAACCTTAATCTTCACTTATACCAGCTAAAATTGCATGGGTGACTACCTTAACTTTTTAGTCATAAATTTCTATATTATAATACTTCTTATACCAAGACTTATTAATATAAGTGTTGAAGGTGAATACAGCTTCATCAGCGTGTATGAACTTGATGTTATTGTTAATAGCCCTCTGCATTTAATCATCTATATAGTTTAAATTATTACTATAAAATGGCACTGTAAAATCAATCACTCTCTTCACTTTTGACAGTCTTAAAAGTAATACCATTCCTTCTATAAATATTAGCTATAGTCTATGGCGAGATACGTATGTCAGGAAACTTGCGATGAAACATTACAGCTCGTTAGTCCAGTGGAAAGTGTGCCCAGTACTTAAGCGTCTTAGAATCACAGAGGTAGTCAATATGGATTTGAGAGAACTTTTATTTTCTTGCTGGATGTTTTCAAATACCAGAATTAAAATGCTAAACAGCTAACATGCAGTGATACCTAACAACTGAGGCTCTCTTGTGTAATAGCTTTGCTATACCTGCATAATTCAGTACTGGTTTGACTTAGTCTATATTAATACTCGTACCATACCTAAGCTTAAGCAATAAATCTAAATATTTCATCATAAATAGAGCTTAAATATCGCTAATTTCTATTTCTCATTGTGCAAATTGGCCTAATTTCTCCTACTAACCCCAATAATACCCCAACTATACCCTACTATTCAAATCACTAAAACATCTAATTAAGGGGTTATGGGGTTTGATTGAGGTGTATTCGCTACCAGATAATTACACAGATTTAGATGTTATCTATAAACTTGAAGATTGAATATATTAATGATGATTTTAATTTAGCTAAATTTTCTAAAAGTTACTATTTTTAAATGAATGCTAAATATTTTCAAATAAAATGTTATTTGTTTTCATAATATATATATATTAATATGTATATATAAATTAATATGATATTTAAATCATATTAATATTACTCTAAATATAATATAACATGGTGATTACATTTAAAATATATTGATAAAGCAATGGAAAGTTTAAATGGATCTTTAAAATATACTAATTAATTTATAATATACTTTTTCTAAATTTTAAGATTTTTTTAATTTGCTGAAATTAATAAGTTGTTTATTTAAACTTTATAAATATATTTCATATTTTATTACAAAATATAATTAATAATACATATTTTATTTGTTTTTGTTTTTTTATTATTGTTAAAGATTATTAACATGCTATTTTTTATTGAAAAATTGGACATAATACTTGATGATAGCATGACAATTTATATTCCATAAAAAATGATAATGGAATGGAGAAAGAAAATGGAAATATTAGAGATTTGCAAGACACTTATCTAGACAAATAATATGCCATCTGAGAACAATCCCTGACCAAATTTAGCTCAGGCTAAGCTGAGGTACAAATCATTAACAAATTATATACTATCAAGATATTATAATCAAATAAAAAGAGATATTATATAATAAAAATATTATTTATAAATTTCATAAATAAATTTATTTTTAAATTATTAATATTCAATTTTTAATGAATTCTAAGTTTATATAGTAATTAAATGAATTTATTTTTATTTCAAATTTATAGATATTTGTTATTTAACAATACTTTGAATAAAGTTAAAAAATATTATTTACTTTGTTTAAGTCAAATATTCAATAATTTTAATTACGTACGTTTTATTGTTAGTAATATTAGTTAATGGAAAGTTATATAATAAAGGGAAACTAATTATAAAATGCAGATAATTTTCAATTTCCAGAGAATTAGCTAAGGAATGTTAAATATGGTAGACATACCTTTCAACATATTGATTTTTTGTTTATAAAATATTTTAAATATTTAGCATCTCTCTCAATTAATTTTTAATGTAAAATTTAATAATCAAAATAACAATAGAAAATTTTAATAATTACATTTAAGACTCAACCATCTAATAAACTAAATCTTAAATTATATCAATCCTTTGAAAAAAAAATTCTCTAACAATTCTTTTTCAATAATTTATTTTGATAAACTTTTCTTTTTGTGTTTAATGATTTAAAACAAAATAATTTTATCATTCACTAGTTTATACTAAAACAAAACCATCAATCTTAGTCGTGACATAGACGTATCTGAGTGAATTAACGTGGCAATACTGTGACGTGGCAGTCATGAAGTAGAAAACTCCGAAAAAACTACTTCCGCTATCACCTAGTTTCTTCCATAATCAAGATATTGCCAGCATAACCTGAACAACAGAGCTCGTAGGATTCATTTGGGAAAATGAGTGGAGAAAAACGGTTACCGGTCCACGGCTACTGGGAAACGTAATCCCTGTCCCTCACTGTGGTAGCCTCAGCACCATAAACCCGATGTGGAAAAATTCCTTATCGTAGGTTTCCATTGTTTTCATCTTCTCACTTTTGAAGGCTAAGCACTACATTCATACTGCTCCCTACTTCCTATGAAACTGAACTCAAGCCAGGTAACTCATCTAATGTAAGGATATCCAAGCCCACTCGAAGAGTAGAATAGCTGACAGACAGAACCCCTCAACTGCCACTTCATGCGTAGCCCCCAGTAACGCCCTTCTTGCCATCAACTTATCTTTTTAATCTTGTTTTATCATATTTTAATTATAAATTATTTTTAAAATTAATAATTGATTTATAAACTCTAGTTACTTTCTTTTAATAATTTTTAAATGAAATATAATTTTATCTTTTAAAATGTCAAAATTAATAAGAACATTTTCTAAATAAAAAAAATAAAAAAATGTACATTTAAATATATTTTTATCAATTTATATATAATTTTTTTTCAAATTTATAGATAATAATATTTAATTTATATATAAAGATTAAAATTAGTAGTATATTGGGGAAGATTAGATAAAAAACTTATATTAGATTGTTAAATTTAACGTTATTATATATCAATTTTTCTTAAATATGGATAATTGCAAAAAGTGCAACAGATTTTACAATCTCAAGGACAGAAAGCCCATTTAATGTCAAGAACTCTATTAAAAAATTGAAAATTAAGTTTTATATTTTTTATAGTAATATATATCAAATGAATATTTTAGTATTAATGCTTGAAGTAAGTATGTGAAGACTGCTATGATAATAATCTAGCAATTGAAGATGATGGAGCCAAAACTTGCCCTTATTGCTTTACATCAAGCATAAAATAATTTATATATAATTAATGATGTTATTTAAAATTATTCAACATAAAATTGGGATATAAAAATTTAAAGTTAATTAAAAGCCACAAAAAAGTATTCAATTAAAAGTTGATCGACAATATGGAATAGCTTGAAGAATATAAAATCAGATCCGAAGTAGGGAGTTCTTAAATGAGTACACTTGCTTCATCATCAGTTAAATAAAATGTTACTTAGTTTGAATGAAAATATTTTATACTATCAATCTTAACCATTATATGCTACTAAAGGTCTTTTCTAAATTATATAGTCTTTCCTTAGTCGATGAATTAAAGCCTTTAAATTTTTAGGATTTTTACTTAATTAATTTCTATATAATAAAAATTGTTTTTGTAGACCTAACTTTATGCTAAAATCTAATTAAAATTCAATGTTAATTAGTAAAAAAAATCTGGGATTCTTGATATCCATTAATTTTTTGTCTCAATCTTTTCCTTAGTAAATACTATTATTAATCTTTAACTCAGTATTAAAAATTAATAATATTTATATTAAACTGAGTTTTTTGTATTTTTATGGAGTAACCCCCTAAATAAATTGATTTTGCAATAATTATTAATACAAATTCATCATCAGGAATGAACAATATTTATAATTAAAATTAGAAATAAAAATTTCAAATAATTTATATGAATTCGAAAAATTTATTTTTTTTAAAACTATAAACACCATAAGAACTGTTAATAATGTCTTGCCTAAGATAGAATTCAAAGATGTCCCTCTTGAATTATTATCACTTCAGTAAAAAATATTTTTAATTATTAATTTGAATCTGAGTTGAAGTATTTATACAGAAAAGAAAAGCACTTAGGTAAAGGTTCATTCGGTGATTATTTTAAAATTATACTTTATTAATTATATATTTTATACAGATGTCCACTCTTGTTCTACCAGGTAATTTATATTAATATTAAACTTATGATAAGATTTATTAATTAATTATATTTATTTTTTGGCCATTTTAAATATAAATAAACAAGTAAATGTTTGCCATAAAGACTTTCTAAGAGTAAAATAATATCAAAATTATAATTAATTTAATATGATATAATATTTATAACCCACGGAGCAAGACTTGATTGAGGTCAGTATCATGAAAGGAATTAAGAGTCAATACATCTGCGAGCTAAAAGAGTTCTTTAAATCTGTAAACAACGAGTACTGTATCATAAATGAAAAAATAATTACTTATATATTTCATTAAATTAAAATAAATAGTATCGTATATGAGTATGCTTAATTTGGAGACTTGAAAAAATTCTGTGAATCAATCCTATAATGGAATCAAAAACCAAATTTTTAAAACTTTGAGTTTTTATTCATAGACATAGAATTAAATCTTTTCAATTTCCTTAAAGCATTAAATAAAATAAAATCATTCCAAATAATTTATGAAATAAGACTAATTATAATATTATGAAAACAATTTCAAATGGGTATTTAGTTTTATAATAGTTTAATTCATATTTATCAGCTGCAATATATTTATTTTGATTAAACTTACTTCATCACTTCGTTAAGCTTATTTACTGTAAAATAATGTCAATATAATCTTTTGTTTATTTTTTTAAACATTTCATATTAAAAGATATTAAAAATTAAAAATTACAGCACTTTTGCTATTTAATTCGATATATATATTTAATATTTAAAAAAACAATTAATTCAAATTTTATCAATTTGACTGATTAATTATAAAAAATTAGCTTAATCAATAATTAAGTAAATCATATCTTTCAATTTAAAATAAACTAAGATGATTATTTGATTGTAAATAAACATAAATGACAAATTAAAAATTAAAATATTAAAAGAAATTTCAAAATAAATTCATAATTTATTATATCAGCTTTTAACAATTATTTTTTTTATTTTTTCTTTGTATTTTGTAGTATAATTAAATGTGAAAATTTAAATACAAGAGATTTAAAGAGTTTAAAATATTCCTGAACATTTAGCAAAAATTAAAAGAAATAGTTTTAATGAAAAATTTAGCAAAAGAATGGCTTGCAAGTATTGTCTTGGGTTTGAAAGAATTACATTCTAGAGGCATTATTCACAGAGACATCAAACCAGATAACATACTTAATATATAAAATAATATATACTTGTTTTCAAAGAAGATGAAGTTAGAATTGCTGATTATAATATTAGTAGGTTAGTTTTTAGCATTGAAATTAATCTTGATATACGAAATTAAGCAGTTGAATTATTTGAAAGTATTCAATATCAGAAACTCTGTCTCAAACTGGTTTGTCAGCATGGATGTTAGTATTGAAATTGACCCTCATGCCGCTGCGTGCATATACCCCCCTTTGATTATAATATTAAATTAGCCTTTTTCTGGTATTATTGTTTGTAATTTATATGGATAGGCCAAGACAATCAATAAATACTTAATTTAATTAGAAAGAAATAATTAAACTTTGTTTTTCTAAATTGGAGATTCATAATCAAAAAGACCTTATGGTACACTAAATTACATCTCTCCTGAGATTATTAAATTAAAGAATAATTTAAAAATGTATAATTAATATTTTATTATTACTTAAGAATTTAAATTTTTAGTAAATACACAATAAAGATTACTAAAAATAAAAATATTCTAAATGACATTCATTAATAAATAGTTTGAAAAATATGTTATTTTTAAAATTCCCTTATCGTGCGAATAAGAAAAAATCTTAAATAATTACATTACAACATTCTTTTAAATTATATTAATATGTTGTTAAAAATAAAAACTTTTCATTTCATATTATTTGTTTAATTTTTAAAGATGCTTAAAGGCAAAAGCTATGATTTCTCTACTGACATTTACTATTGAAGATATAAATTAGAAATTAAGAAATTAAATTTATTAAACTAATAATGATTCAAAATATTGGCAGTTAAATTTGGCCTATTTATACAAAATTAGGCTCATTCGATAAAGAATTAAAATAGCTGGACTTTAATATTGTTTAAATCATTTTATTGCATCCTTGGAGCGAGATTAATTATTTTAAATTGGAGTGTCCAATAACTGAATTTAGAGATGTTTAATTAAAGTCGAGTTATCTCACTCCAGGGATGCACTAAAATAGTCTTGACAATATTAAAGTCCAGCTAATTTTAAATTCTTTATCGAATGAACCTCTGATCTTTTGAATTGGCCAACTTTAACCGCCACTGTTTTGAATTATTTGTATTTCAATTAATTATATTTTCCCAATTTCGAATATATACCTCCAATAGTAAGTAAATAGTTCTATATAATATTAAATTAATAAATTCCTTTTATTAATTTAGGAATTTATTTACTCTCTTGGAATTACTTTCATTTACTTGCTTACAAAAACCTTTCCAACAAAAAAGGAAATTAAGAATTCAAACTGGCTTCCTTAAATACCAGGGATGTCCAAAGAATAAAATTATCTATTTTTTAATATTTTGAATTCATCGCTCTCTTGAGAAAAATATTATAAAAATAATAATGTATCTCTAATAAATCGATTACATTCATTTTAAAATATTTTCATGGAATTTCAATATTTAAATATATTTAATCAATAATTTAGTTTCTATTTTTGAATATTCTCTTTTGGAATATTATTCATGAATATGAGGTATTTTTAAAATTCATATTTAATAACAATCCTTACTGAATTAAATAAATCGTCAGTAAGAAATATTATAATAATAGTATATAATTAATATGACTAGTAGTACTTAAGTTTATGTAAAATTGGTTTTAAGGATTAATTACTTAAAACAATTCCCATTTAATAATATTGCTTGACAATAAAGTTTGCATATTAAACTAAAATAAGATTTGAATGATTAATTTATTTTTATGATTAAAATGGTGAGCTATAAGAGCAATGATAGACCAAGCATTGTAGATCTTATGTTCCATCCGGTAATTAGTTAGTTTAATTATTTTTTATTTAAATTGAAGAGACCTAGGTAATGATTGACTATAGAAAGGTTTACGGAATAATGACTTTAGTATATTAATTAATATAAATAAAATACAATTTTTAAAAGAATTTTATTTTTTAAAAAATATTTTAGGGTTTGCTAATTTCAAGCCAGATTTGATGAAGTAGCTCCATGAATAAGGAGTTGGTTGCAAAAACTGTTCTCTCGTCCTTTGTAATGAGTGTTTATATGCATAATAAATATTAATCTTTATTTAGTGATTACTTTATTAAAGATTATTACATGATATTTGATAAGTGTTTAAAATTATCATTAAATATCAGCTAAGATTAGAGCTATATTTGATTATAATCTAATCATATGAAACAAAAAATAATAATTTTAATCGCATCAAAAATATTAAACAAAATCAAATTTTGTCATTATGTAAGACCTACAATTGTTGAAATGTTCCTATGTCACAAATAATAATAAAAAATAAAAATAAGCAGATGATAAATATTTCATAGAACAAATTAATTAATAATCTTATTTTTTTAATATAAAATTATGAACATTGGATTTTTTAATTGTTTCAGAAAGAAAGTCGAATCATCTTTCTTAATGCTTAATGATATGCTTGGCCATGCAAATGATATCAGCATAAGAATCGAGGAGCTAAAATTAGAAAAAATTATATAATATATCTATCACTTTTTTTGGAGCTAGTCAAGGATGCAAAGGAAGAGCTTGAAGTTTGCAAGGCAGTTTGTCCAGAAATTAATACTAATCGGATTGAGAAATAAAAATATAAATAATTTGTCAATTTATTATAAATACACTGAGATTATTGATAACAGTCAGAAAATTAATATATTTAATTTGAATTTTTTAAAATGGTTAGACACAATAAAAGGCATCAATATAATATTTTAACTGTTAATAAGTACTTTATAATCAAGTTAGAAGAGCTCAAGTTTAAGAATTGATTAAGGAATTAGAACCATAAATTGTTGAAACAGCTCACTAAGTCACTGAAAATTATAATTCTCTTATTATAATATAGCCCTAAAAATAACTAATAACGACATATTTATACAAATAATTAAAATGTAGAGAAACTAGAGGTGCTAGCCCAGATTGCTGATTAAAACTCTGAGGAAATTAACCCAGACATAAAAGCGAAAGATTTCAGCTTCAGTGATCTTATTAAAAAAGTCAAGAGCTACTTTATCCCAGAATCTGAGGTTTAGCCCGAGATAGTTCCAGAGGAGGTTTCTGAATCTGAGGACTCTGACTTGTTTGTAGATGCTCTTAGTCTAAAAATTAAATATTTAGCATTATTATTATTATTTCATATAATACTTTTACATAATTTATAAATAAAATATTGATAGTACTATTAAACATGATAGAAATAGTAATAACTTAGAATGTAAATTTCATTATGATGAAAACTTAAAGATGGACAGACCTTTACCTTAGAACTTGAAGACATTTACAATTCTTTAATTTTATGTAGATTTAAATATAATGTTAAAAATTTATAAGAAATATATTTAATTAATTAAATTTACAAGTGAAGAGTTTAGAAAATTGGTTGATACCGAGATAAGAGGATAGAAAAGCACTTCATTCTTAAGTAGATACATCTCTAATTGTAAAATATAATATTTTTATGATTTATCAGCAATTTTTCATATTATTTGACGCTTTTGAATGTATAATTTAATATTTAATTCAGACATGAACACTGTTAAGTTGCACAGAAGAGGAGGTTTGATAGACTTCTAGGATGAAGAAGGGTTCAGCAGCTACTCCTACTTACTATTCATTCATAGTGAATCAGGCAATGTTTTCGGTGTCTACACAAATTATAATGAAAATGCTATATCAACATATTTTTAATATAGTGTAGAAATATTAAATATGATTACAAAAGCAGACAATCGCACAAAAATCGATGAAGGCACATTGATTACCGATAAGGATGCTTTCATATTTAGTTTCTCTTATCAGACAATTAAACCTAATAACTTATAAGAATAATTAATAGGATCTTTATTTAAAAACTAACAAATTATATATTTAAAATTAGTATAATTATATATTTTATGAAATCTCTAATACTAATGATTTTTTTTAATTTTATTGTTTTTTCTAATTCACAGACTAGCTCAAACTGCACAGTATTCCATGTTAGCTATAAAATTATTATTTAATTTTAGCAACAAGCAAGGGATTGAAAGTAGGCGGCACTAAAGAGTTCGCCAATTCAGACATATTTATTATTTCACTAAAATGAATAATTAATATAAATTATTATAAATTTATTATCAATTTAATATAAAATATATTTATCGATTTATGTCATAGAAACATCAATGCAAACTCAAGCAATTTGGGACAAAGCTATTCACTTCCAGCAGGTTCATTTATAAATTAATAACAATTTTATAATTTTTTAAGTTATATAAATACATATCAAATGAAGTATTGAGCTTTTAATCGTTATTTCATTTTTATATGAATTAATTTTTTTTATATAAAAAATAGTAATTCATTCGAGCAAAATAGTGTTGAGGCAAAAATGTTTTTAGCTGGCTCAGAGACTTTCACAATCAAGCAAATTGAAGCTTACCACATTCAATAAATTAAAGAAAATTGATATATTTTTAATCCTTTTTAATTTAAATTTAACTAATATTTATAAAATTAAGTTAATATTTTATGCGTGAATTTTTTCTCGTCAAAAGGAATGATTTGCAGATTATATAATTTCATTTATTACATTTACTTTAAATACAACTAAATCAAATCATAATAAAATTATTAAAATTTTAGCAATATAAATTTTATTTATATCATATTTATTAAATTATAAATTACATATTTCTGATTAAAATAAAGCCATTTATTACATAAATCTTTATAATTAATTTGTTAATACTATTATTATTATTATTATTTACCAAACAAAATATGTCTTTCTTTGCTTATGTTTTTTATTAGCATTAAAAAAGTATAATTCTTGATTATATACATATATGATAGAAAAATATACAATGCTTAAACATTTGATACACTATTATTTCATTATGAAAAATTTGCATCTTTAATGGGAGCTACTGTGGAAAATATTCAAATAAATTTATTTGTATTTTAACTTTATAAATAAAAAAAAGATATATTAAATAAACAATCATTCTCTTATAATAAGTCAAATAAAAATATGATATTAGAGAATAAAAATATTGAAATTGTAACTTTTAAAGCGAAATAATAAATTAAAATTTATTTTGAGATAAATTATCGCATCAACAATTTTTATATTCTTAGCAACAAATAATAAAGATGGAAGGAAGTATTCAATAATATGAATGCATAGGTTGTAATAAGATATTTGATTAAGATTAACTTTAATCTCTCGGGGAATATTAATATGAAATTTTTTTCTTCAAATTTTATTATACTTAATATATTAATGTATTTTATAAGAATGTCATCATCATGCTCTGTAGATTCAAAAATTTTATACAGAATCAAAAGTGTTTTTGATAAAACCGAATAAAAATTCATTTAATAGTAATTTTTTAAAAAAATTATTTCAGGGATATCAGATAAAAATTTTGCATACTAACATTTTTCTCATTAATACAAAAGTGGATTTGCAAATGAAAATATTGGTAGTCTGAAACAAATTTAGTGATGCACCTTAATAACGTATATTATTATAACTCTTACTATACTTAAATTTTTTTTACATCATGCCTGCAATACATGTATAAATAACACTGAAGTAGATTATGAAAATTGTACCTAATGTTAATTACCAAATCAAGAAATTTTAGATAAATTAAAAAGAGATGCTGTTAATATTTCATTTTTATAAATTAAACCAAAACATTCTGTTATGTTTGAGTTTTGTATATTTTTTAAGTATGCTAAATTATCCTCAGCAAAAGGTTCATCATAATCCATTAAAGACAAACTCGTGGAATTAACAGATTCAAAATGTGGTTTTATCGATAAAGCTTCAAAATCATCATCAGATAGAATTCGGTAGGGACAGTTGAATCAACCTCAGATATAATAAACCCCTCAAATATATAATTTACTGCAAGATGAAGAAATCAAAAGTAGCACTTATAAATTTGGGTCTCCTGAAAAAATGTCTGATCCTGCTCTGGGAGGATTAGTGAACTAATAATTTTCACTTGCCGACTCATTTATGTAGAAAAAATTAGACAACGACTAAAACCCTCCAAGTTTTAACCTTCAAATATCTTAGTCGTAAAACGTTGATAATGTTCCAAGTTTTGCAGATTAAAATTAATTCCAAGAATTAGAAAGGGATTCTAAATTAGAGAATCAAAATAAAACAGAGGTCATATAGTAAACTTCTAAATTTGTGAGTAATGATGCAGATTAAGTGCAGAGAAGCATCTCAGGGGTTGAGCAAGCAATGCAATAAAGAAAGTCAATTAATGATAGATCTACCGCTGCAAGTACGAATATTGATATATCTCCAATCTCTATGAAGATTTGTAATTTATAAATAAGTTTTATATTAGTTAATAAATATCTAATTAAGCTAATATATTCCAATATAATAAAGATTATAGATAGGAAAGAAGCCAACTTATTGATTTCAGAAGAGTTTAATTTGGAGGAGTTGTCTCGCTTATAAATATATCTATTTTAATTTCCCATATTGTCAAATTAAGGAAAAGGCAAATATCGATTTGATAAACATGTTGGAAAGGGATAATTTGGAGATGTTAATATATTTTTTCCCCATTTTTAAATTAATGTATATGAGGTTTGTATACCATAAAAGTTGTGTTTAAATAACTTCAATTATTTTAAATTTTAAGCTTGCGTTAAAAAGAATAAAGAATGCAATAATAAAATATTAAGATAATTTATTTTAATTTAAATAACTAATGAATAAATTTTTAAATAATTAAATCAAATTTTACAGGAAATTTAATTTATGTGTAAATTCTTTTGATAAATTTGGTAAAGGTAACTTTATGCTTACAATGTTTCGATTTTTTTTTTGGAATAAATTCAAATTTCCTTATTAATATATTATTTTACTAATGTAATCTAACATTAATATAAATAATAAAAATAATATTTGTACATAATTAAAATGGGTTTTTATATTTTCTTATTTTATTCTTTTTTATCTAATATTATTTCACGAATATTTAGTTAATATTCAATATTAAATACTTTTAATTTATTTGAATGAGTTTATTTATTAGAAATTATTAATTAAAAAATTTTAATTTTATAGCACTCACTTTTGAAGACAATTATATAATTATATTATTTAATTAATAAATTTAATAAAACTAATCAATTTAAATTTTCCCACATTTTATTATGTATTTTAAGACATCAATGAAATTTAGATAATGAAACATATTAAAAGTGACTATATTTGTGAGTTACTTGACATTTATACTGAAAATGACTAGAAAGTGTGCATAGTCTCTGAATTAGCTAAATTAGGAGATTTGGGAAAATATTCTAAAAAAACCTTTAAAAACGGGGATATACCAGAAGATTTGGTAAACTGATATTTTTTATAATATTTAATTAATTTATTTGGCGAAGGAATGGCTTGCATGTACAGTCTTAGGATTGAGGGAGCTCCATGTAAGAGGTAAAGAAAGATTATCAATTGAGTAGAAATGTGAAATAATAATAACATTACTAAAAAAATTAATTCAATAATTGAGAGGAATTCACAAATTTAAATTTTTGTATACTCTTATTAGCTTTTTAAATTTTCTTATTCTACCAAAAGATAAATTATTTTTTAGAACAAAATCAATTAAGTTTCACCATTTAAATATTTAAAAAAATAAATTTAGATTTTTCTTGTTAAAAAATGATTATGGTAAAAGAAATAATTTAATTTAATTTCTTTATACTTTTTATTAGGTAATTATTTCTCTTTATAATTCATCGAGACATCAAACCTGACAACATATTTAAATAATATTAATTTTATAATATTGGTTTTTGAAGAAAAGAAAATCAGAATTGCAGACTATTATAACACATCTTATATTTTAATTCATTTTATATTAACTTAAGATTTATACTATGGGATGTCTAAGATAAACTTATGAATACTATATTATTTAATCTGTTTATTGAGTAAAGTTTGCTTAAATCTGATGAAGATCCGATTGTAGCAGCTTAATTTTCAAAAAATTAATTTCAAATTAATAATTGTATGGTTCGATTAATTTCAGGTCCCCAGAGATTAATGTTTTATTTAAATATTTATACTTTTATTTATAATATTGATTACTAAAGGTTAGAATTATACAACATCAACAGATATATACTCTCTTGGGATATCTTTCATTAAAATATTGACTTAAGATTTTCCTTCCGAAAAGTAAATAAATGATCCTAATTGGTTACCAGAAGTTAAAGGTTATTCAGAGGGGTTCAAAATTTAAAATTAAATTTTATTATTTATTTATAGTGTTCTTGAAGCTTCTCAAGTAAATAAAATATAAATATTTTTATTAAATGGTTTCATATGAAATGGATAAAAGACCAAAAGTAGTTGAGATAATGTTCAGTCCAGTTTTATCTAAAACGGAGGCAATAATTAACTATAAAGCTAGATATGGGATTCTAGCTTATTTAATAATTAAATATATTTAATATTTTGTTATTAAAGCATTAGGATTCATGAACATATCGCAAGATATAATTGAGTAATTATCTTAGCAAGATGTGGGATGCCCAAATTGCTCTTTGGTTTTATGCGAGGAATTTAAAAAAATTAAAATATTTATTTTATTAAACTTTTAGCATATTATTAAATAATAAATGAAGTAGATTTAATTGTAAAATTTTTTCCTTAACATCAATTTAGTAAAATAAATTAAAATAACAATAAGTTTTTTTTGTTTTAACAAAAATTTAAATTGAGTTCTTGTAAAATTTTAAACGTTTCTATTATATTCAAAAGTAAAAATTGAAGTTTTAAATTTATATTAATTTTTAGTTAAAACTATTCAGATTTAACTGTTAAATTAAAATTAATATTTATACGCTTAAACCACTAAAAATTTTTTATAAATATTTAAGACTTAAATTTATAAAATTTGTTTTATTCTTTAATTCCATTTTATATTCTCTAATTTATTCACTGACTTTGTTAAATTAAATTAAATTCTCATTATACATTTCTTTAATTTATATTTTATTATTAAATGCATGAAAAAGAAAGAGGAATCTCCATTTATTGCTATTTAGAGCTTGTTGAAGCATTATCAAGACATAAACAAGAAAATTCATTTTTTTATATATTAATAAAAATAAATACTAATTATATTTTACATAAATAATTTATGAAAATTGAAGGAGCATATGTTGAAGCTCAAGATGAAGTTCAAGTATTGCCTTAATTATCGCATTTATTATTTAAAATTATTTTAGTAATTTTTTAAACATTTTATTTATAAATTTATTGCCTTCTGTTAATCCTGAAGTAATAACAAAACCTTTCAAAATAAATAATAAATAATGATTAAATGTAATTTTAAATCGTTCTTGATCAAGTAAAAGCTATTGTTCATTTTAAATATCTGTAGATATTTTATAATTTTAATTTTGTTGAGTCAAACTTGAGACAAGAGAATATAGTATAAAAATAGTTATTATCATATCTAAATTATCAATTAATATCATTTCTTAGACAGTAAGCAAAATAGAGAAACTCGAGGCAGAAATTAAAACTTTCGATCGTTAGGAAATAAAAACAGCCACTGAGAATTATATTAGAAAGTCAGGAAAACATGTAAACAATCATGACTACTTCATTGAAAAATAAGTTCAGACAGATTACTGATAAAAAGAAAAATAAATTCAAACTTAAGAGTAGCCAATTAATATAGGGGTATAGACTGTTGATATCCCAATGGAAAGAGGAATTCAGACTGACGACTTTTTGATTGAAATCAATTGTCAATCAGAAATTGATAAATTCAGTGATGATAGTGAAAGCGGCAATCAAAATATATTCGTAAAGTATGTTGAATTAAAACCAGAACAAAATATTACACATGCAGCATTCCAAAATCATAAAAAAGAAACTATTGGACTACAGCATGACCGAGATTAAGATTCTTCATACGAGACTGATTAAATTCTAAGATTACAACAATAACTTAAGGAATAAGTCCAACCCAAGATAAAATTTAATTATCAACCATTGAGAAATAGGCCCATTACTCCATCTGGCATTAAAAACTAAAAAACTATCTTTTCATTGCAACCTACTTCTCCAATTAAAATAGAGAAGTCAAGTTTTACTTAAGTTCATAAAGATAAATTGTAGTCAAGAAACTTGAATAATAACGTCTAACAAACATCAGTTATAGTTGGACATTAAGGATAGAGTAGCATTAGAAAACAAAATAATAATCTCAATAAGACTATCAATCAAAATCCTAATAAAAATAAATAATATTTCGAATATTATGGAAAGTAAATAGTCATGAATTAAACATAGGTATTATATTTTAGAATATTTAATCATAATACTGTTTGATTTATTAACGAAATTTAAGGATTTTTTAGTTTATATGTTTGTTATTAAAAATATCTTTATAATTTTAGAAATTAAACAGTCTCTTCAAGTATTTATAACCTTATGTAAACCTAAATTTAAGTAAATAAATAAAATATATTTCTATTTTTATTGCATTAATGTGGTCTAATTTTCTAAAATTAAACTGATATTTTTACATAAAAATATTTAGAGATTTTGAATCACAAGAGGAATTTCAGTGATCTATCACAAATCAAGAACAACAATTAATTAGACTAGTCAAGTAACAACAGAAACAATAATCATAGAAGAGATAAAAGCATCGACACTTATATTAACTTTGACTAGGATAGCATTAGTATTAGCCACTACTTGTAAAACTAGACAAGTTAAAATTAAAAGGGGAAGTTAAATGGGTCATATATTGATAATATCGAAAGTAGAAAACATAAAGAGAGGGATAAATAGGTGGATAGGGATTTATACTCAACTATCCAATGCGATAGAGGGTTGCTCTCTTCTTTGATAGTAAAAAACGAAAATGATTTGGAGTAAGTGCTGGTGTAGGATTTTTTATGAAAAATGCAAATAAATGAAGATATATGAAATTAGATTAATTTAGATTTTGATAATTTCGTTGTTAAAGAAGTTAACAGTCATAAAGACTCGTTATTGAAAGGGTTACTACCTATTTAATATTAAAATAAAGTTAATAAGAATTTTTTTTTTCTTTTCTACCTAAATCAAAGAACTTAGAATTCAAATAACTATATAGAGCAACTCTAGATGGATTCAGCTAAAAAGCCTTAAATCAATCAATGCAATCGCACGTTAAGGGTTCAACTTTGATCTTCATCTTAAGTGATTAAGGTTAGACATTCGGAGGATATTTGTCTTAACCCTGGCCAAAGGGTGTTGGAAAATTTAAAGATGAAAAGGCTTTTATTTTCAACCTGACAAAGGGAACTATTCATAAGCAACTAAATCAATTAAATCAGTAAATGTCTGGAAATGGAAATTCAAACAAGACTGATTGCGCCTTCGAGCACAATCTATTTTAGTTATTTGCATTTGGTGACGACATCAGAATATTTGAGAATTGTGATTAAGCAAAGACTAGTTATTGCAACCTCGGGCACACCTATGCATTCAATAATAATTATTTAAATTAATATGGAAATAATTCTAAATAAATATTATAATTACCTTTTGGAAAAGTTGGAACTTCAGAAGAAAGAGAAAGTTACATGGCTGGTGCGATAAAATTCAAAGTTCTAGAAATTGAGATTTACTCTTTAGTATTTATAAGTTTTTGTATTATTTAGTTGAAGTTCCTAAAACTAAAATGGTAATGTTCTCAACAATTAAGGCTACGACTAAACTCAAGCCTGAAATGCAAGATGAATAGGAATGAAATTTCCTTTCTAAATTCTAATTAATTCTTTATTTTCATAATTATTAATTAGCAGATATTTAATTTCAATGTTTAGAAAAAAGTTGTAATGACATTAATTTTATCAAAATAATTTTGTATGAAATTATATAGATATAATAATTTTTAAAATTAAACCAATTTATTATGTTTGATACATTTTTAAATCAATAAATTAAATTTAAAGGATTTTATTACCTTAATGTATTTTACGATAAATAAAACATAAAAAATCAATTATTGCCCTAGCATTAATATTTGGGATTAATTAAGAAAATATTAATCATATTTTATCATATTGATTTATTCAAATATTTAGACTAATAATTATTTTTTGTATTCTAAATATGTGTGATTAAAAGAGAAAAACAATTTTTTTATAAATATAAATAATAACACTTAACATTGGATTTATAAAATTTTTATAAAAATATCTCCTTAAGTATTATAAAAATGAAAGGACTTATTATATGGCAAACTAAAATTTATGCACAAAATGCTAGATGGTTGAATAAGGTTTTTTAAAACAATAAAAATTCATCTAGATTTACCTAAACTCACTATAATATATATATATATATATATAAGGAATAAGCTTTGATTCTCTTTGTAAATATTTATGCTGCAAATTCAATATAAACCTTAAGTACAGACAAAACTAAACCATTAATTCAATTTATAACTATATTCATTTTATTTTTTCCTTTAATCTCAAATAAAAATTAAATTAAAAATTTAATAACTTTAAATTACTTATTTTAAAAAGGATAGATTTATAAGTTTGCAAGAGCGTGTTGTAATTAAATTTTATTTCTTGGGATAAATTGCAAATTAAAATGTCAAGTGAGTTGCATCATTTTTAGAACGTTCAAAATTATACTTAAAGTCCTGATCGAATTCCATTGCTTCAATAAAACATAGTTTAATAGCTTAGGAGTTTATCAGCTGTAAATTAGAATTCGTTATAGATGTAACAAATAAGTGACGCTTCGACTGCTGCAAACACAAATTCTATTGAGGGTTCTTAACAAGTTAGAATAATTGAATTAAAAATTTATATTAATTGAGATATCAAATAATTATTATTGTGATATTTAAAATATGATGGATAGTAAAATTATAATTTATTTCATGATTTAGTAATTAGTCTAAAAGCCCTAATTAATTGTTAAATTTATAATTTTTTTATTTATTTGGGAAATTAACATAAACTTTTATAATCTATGAAGAATAAATAGTATTTATTTTTCATGCTTTACTTAACTGTATGTAAATAATAATAAATGGATTTACAAAAAATTTACAAATTTTTCAATTATTTAAATATATTTAGTATTTTTTGTTGAATTTGCATTGAACAAAATAAATACCTATGTAATTGAGAAAAAAATCTATATTATTCTTTTAATTTTAAGAAATGAGTTCTATTTCTAACTTACCTTAAGAAATGTTTATAAAAAAATTTTTCCTCAAAATTTTAATTTAATTAGAATGATAGATAGGGGAGAAGCAAATTTGTAAATTTCTAGAGACCTTAATTAAGATGTGGTGTCAACTGAAAACTTCAAGAAATATAGATTGGAACAACTCTTAGGAAGTGGTTCATATGGGGATGTTAAATATAATCATACTTTTTATAAATATATTACTATGTTTATAAAGTGGGAAAGCTCTAAAAGTTCAAATTTATAATTATACATATTTAATTATTTTTATTAGTTTGCTATGAAAAAGATCAAGAAACAAACAATCAAATTTTAAAAATTCAATAAAATGTTTCAAAATTAATCTTTATAATTATAATTTATATTTTAATAACTTAATTAACATTGAAAACTTTTATTAAAATTAATAAATTCTTATTTAATGATTAAAACAATTATTTTTTCATAATTAAAATAATTAAATAATAAAACACTCTCACAAGATGACATTATTATTTATTATTAAATATTAATGCTTAAATTTGTATATATTTTGCTTTAATAATATTAGACTAATGAAAATGTCAATTTAAATATATCAAAAATTAATTACATCAACGAAATAAAAATAATGATGCATATTAAAAGTGACTATATTTGCGAATTAATTGATATTTGCTATGATGAAGAATAGAAAGTGTGCTTGGTATCTGAATTCGCATAATTTGACGATTTAAGAAAATATTCATAAAAACTACTACTAGAAAATGGTAAAATCTCTGAAGATTTAATATTAATAGTAATTAATAAATATAATTTGGTAAAGGAATGGTTTGCATGCTCTATTCTAGGGCTAAGAGAACTTCATGTAAGAGGTATAACCAATTTTCAATAATTAAAGACAAAGGGGTGGTTCTTAGTAATAAAAGTAGAATTACTTTTATCTAAATTACTTTAACTAGTTAATTAAATTTAGGACTTAATTATTTTTATCCATTATTGTGATATTAGTCAAATTAATGTTAATAAAATTAGTAATTAAGATATTTTTATAGGAAAATTTGCTATATTATCAAATTTAATAGGATATTCATTAAATTTTAAAACCAAGTAGTAAATTATTGAATTAATAGCTTAACTTTTAAAGTAAAATATAAACTATGATACAAATCAAAAATTACCTGTTTTTAAAATATATTTAAACTATAAATTAATATTGCTTTCATCATCTAATTCACTATATGGTTTTATCATTCATAGAGATATTAAACCAGATAACCTATTATTTAAATTATATTAAATAAATATTGGTCTTTAATGAGAAAAAAGTTAGAATAGGCGACTAAAATAAATTTTTAATAATTATGATAATGCAATTTGTAAAAAATTATAATTATTTAATTAAAACAAAATGACTATGGGCTCGCAATGATAAATTTAAGCAAATAAATAGTTTTAAAATTATAAGAATTTAATAGTTTACCTCAAGATTAACATGCTTTTGGTTCAAATATATTTTTTATTTAATTTTCAGATTAGTATTGTGGAACACTTGGATACATGTCCCCAGAGATTTAAATAGAATAAATCTTAAAGTATATTAAATAAATGATAGCTAGTCGTTAATAATACACAGCATCGACCGATATCTACTCTCTTGGAATTACTTTCATTGAAATATTAACTTCGAAAATGCCTACCTAAGAGTAAATAAAAGATCCTGATTGGTTGCCTGAAATTAAAGGTTACTCAGAGGGGTTAAAAATAATTATAATAATTATAATTTCTTTTATAATGTTCTTGAAGCTTCTCAAGTAAATTTAAATTTATTTATTATTAATGGTCTCCTATGAATAAGATAAAAGACCAAAGATTGTCTAGCTAATGTTTAGTCCAATTATATCTAAGACATAGACTATAATTGACTATAAAACTAGATATGGGATTCTAGCTTTAAATTATTATTATTAAATAATTTTAATAGCTTTAGGGTTCATGAACATATCGCAAGATTTAATAGAACAGCTATCTCAGCAAGACGTGGGCTGCCCAAATTGCGCTTTAGTTTTGTGCGATGAATGCATGAAAAAGAAGGAAGAATCTGCATTTATTGCTATTTAGAGCTTGTTGAAGCATTCTCAAAACATTAACAAGAAAATTTAATAATAAATCATTGTACTTTTCTAGTTAAGATAATAATTTAAATTAGTTAAATTGAAGAGTTCTATAATGAAGCTAAAGACGAAGCAAAAGTTATGCATTTATATATAGTAAATATTATAAATTTATTAACAAAAATATCAATAAAAATAATAGGAATATATTTGAAAAATTTATATTTTATTATTTGCCTAGGGTAAAACTAAAAGTAAATATTGAGCCATACTAAATATTTTAATTCAATTACAATTATTGATTTTTTCTAAATTGTTCTAGACCAAGTAAAAGCGATTGTTATATTAATTTAAAGTTATTTATTTGTTGAGTCAAACTTGAAGATAGAAAATATTGTATAGCATAATATCAATGCATATTTATCAAAATTATTCCATTTAAATTAAACAGTATCATTTCGTAGACTATTAACTAAATCGACATACTATAGGATTAACTTAATACCTTTGACCATAAAGTTATCATTTAAGCTACCAAAAATTACTGTCATGATTCAATGAGAAATTAGTTATTAAATCCATTACTTGAACAAAATACAAGCCAATAGTTATCACATAACCAAAGCAATGATTAAAACTAAGTTGCTTAGAACTACGAAAGAGAGTTGGATCAACCATATAATTAATAGAGATAACAAATACAGCAAATCTAGCCTGAAATTCTATCAAATTACCAACCACTTAGAAGCAGACCGTCTACACCATCAGGCACTAGATAGTCACCTACGATATCTTAATTGCAACCTGTTTCCCCAATGTAAGTTGAACGATCAAGTTTAATGAACTTTAGAACCTCTCAAAGCTAAAGCAACACAAGAAACATCAATAATATTGGTTATGTGCAAAATTAAGTAAATAATGTTAGATCCTTTGATAATGGAAATTAAGGACATCAATTCATGAATAGAACATTTAATTTAAAACTCATTGCCCATTTATTATAAGACAATTACTTCTTTATACTTTTTTTAAAAAAAACAACTTATCAAGATTAATTAGACAAAATACTATTATTTTCCTTAACTGGAATAAAAGATATGTTTTGTTTTTTTTTATTTACTTTACTCACTTGAATTCTTAAATATCATATAAAGGAATATTATGATCTTTTAAAATAAACCAAAAATATTATTAGTTAGTTCATGTTATAAAATATTAGAGTATTAGGGTTTAAAATCACAATAGGAATAGAAGTGATTTATCTCAAATTAACAACAATGTTAGATAAAACTTTACAAATATTTGGTCGAAATTATTACCACTAATGAAATTTATTTTTCTTCATTTTTTATAAAAATCTTTTATTTATAATCATTTTAAATTTAAGTTTAATCATAAATTTTTCTTTTATGTTATAATTATTCTAAATTTTATATTTTTCTGATTTGACTAACATCCCTTAATTAAATATAATTATAAGCTTATTATTATTTATAAGATTCTTATTTAAAGAAGTTGATTAAAATAATTTTTTCTTATTTGCTTTAGGCTCTATACTACTTTATCGTATATTTATTTTACAAAATAAATATAAATCTTTTGAAATATTATAAATCAATTTTTCTAAGGAAATAATTTATTTTACTTAAAATTATTCTTATATACTTTGAATATGTCATCTTTTGAAAAATTTTAAGCTTGGATGGGAGGAGTATGAATTAATAAATGCCCAAATACATATAACATGGGGGACTCTCACAACAGAAGAGATTAGAGTATTGATGTAAAAAATCGCGATGATTTGGATAGTTTCAACATAAAAATAAGTCTGAAGCACTAGGGAAGTGAAAAGAAGCAAGTAAAATTAAATGGATAACTTATTGGATATTTTGAAAGCAGAAACCAGAAAGACAGGGATAGTTATGTTGATAAGGGTGCATATTCAACAATATAAAATTAAAGAAGTTAAGTACCTAGTTTGATTGTATCGATAGAAAATGAACTAGAGCAAGATTTTGAATAAAATTTATTCTAAGACTTATGCCTCTATTTTTAACAAAAATTGTGATTTTTTTTAGATTTCAATGATTTAGTGGGAAAAGAAGTTAACTATCACTAAAATTCCTTGCTAAAGGATTATTTACCTAATCGATATTTTATTATAAAGCAAATTATGATGAAAATCAGGTTTTTTTTAATTTTATAAACCTAATGGCAGAAACATGCAATTTGAGCTAAAGTATAAAGCTTCACATGATGGATTTAGTTAAAAAGCTCTAATTTAATCAATGTAATCACACACTAATGGTTCAACTTTAGTCTTCATTTAAAGTGATCAAGGTTAGGTATTCGGAGGTTACTTGTCTTGGGCATGGCCAAAGGGCATAGGAAAATTTAAAGATGAAAAGGCTTTTATTTTCAATTTGACTAAGAAAACTATTCATCGTCAACTATCACAAATTAGTAGAAAAAACTTTTAAGTCAATATCAATTATGCTTTTGAGCACAAGCCCTTTTAGTTATTTGCATTTGGGGATGACATCAGAATATTTGAGAATTGTGATTAGGAACTTAACAGTTATTGCAACCTCGGGCACACATATGCATTCAATTATTTTATTTAAATAAATATGGAAAAAATCATAAATAAATATAATAATTACCACCTAGAATGAATGGAACCTCCAAATTAAGAGAAAGTTACATGGCTGGTGAAGTTAATTTCAAAGTTTAAGAAATTGAGATTTATGCACTAGTATTCTATTAAAAATATTATAATTTAGTTGATAATGCTAAACCTAGAAAAGTAATGTTCTCAAAAATCAAGGCATTGACTAAACTCTAGCCTAAGATTCCAAATTATTATGAATGAAGCTTCCTGTTTTATTCTAATTTATTATTTTTATTTCAATCAAAGTCAAGTAATATTTCAATAATTTTTTATATTTATTCATAATATAATCAATAGTTAGTCTAATATAATTTAGGATTTTAGTTGGTATTAAATATTTTCGAAGATTCAAAATAAAATAATAGTATATTATAAATAATTATTGTGAAAATCCTATATTTTTAACTAAGTAATATCCTTATATTATGGAATCTAATGTTTGCAAAAAGTGCAGTAGAAATTTTGATATAGAGAAAAGAAAACCTTTGATCCTTAAGGAATGTTAAAATATTATGTTAACTTGAATTTAGTTGAAAATTTAATTAATATTATTTTATTATTTTAAATGCTCTCATCAAGTATGTGAGGATTGTTACAGGCATAAACTTGAAAAAGAGGCTGATGGAGCGAAAACTTGTCCTTTTTGTTTGGGTTCAAGTTTTTTAACAAATAATTTATTATACTTTATTTTTTTAATTATAAGTTACCAAAGGTAGTATAATTGGGATATGATCAAGTTGAGTGTATAAAAAGATTACGAAACTTAAAAGGAACAAGAAATATAAAAGGAAAAAGAGATATAAAGGAAAAGATAGGAGGAATTCATAAGCAGGCAAAGTACCCTAAGTTAAACTGCATCGACAGTAATTATATTATTCATCTTTGCTTTCATAAATTCATTTTTTATTTTTTAATTTATTATAAGTAATATTAAAATAAATTAATTTTAAGAACTTTTTTCAATTATTTGTGCCACATATATAACATAATAAATTTAACTAGAGAATATTTTTTTACTTACTCAGCTTTAGTATGAAAAAATAACAATAAAATAAATTTTGTAATTGGAATCTTAATTATCATTAAGAGTAAAAAAGAATTTGAAAATTCTTTTTGGATAAAATTACTTTGAAATATTATTATTTTCTTCTCAATATGGGTAAAATTCAAATAATTTTAGGGATTAGAATTATGTCATTATTATTCATAGATTATCAATTCTATTAATTTGATGCAACATCCTTAAACAATCAAAGTTTAAAAGAAATTTTATTTATAAATTCTAAAACAATTTAAATGCCCAGTCTACAAAATTCTTTTTCTTTTTATTTCATGAGTTTAGTTAAATCTTAAATGTTAATGTAAAACTGAAGAATTAGTTGTACATTCATCAGGTTTAAGAACTTTTAAAAATTTTCAATTCTTAAAGCCTGATCTTGATCATTTAAGGTTAGTTTTCTTGTTCTTCCATTTTGTAGGGAGTAATATTATTCGTTTAGATTCAAGATATTTTTCTCTATTTTACAAACATTCTGATGATTTTGTCGAGGGACAATAATGATCATTATTGTCCGTCGACAATTTTTTCTGATCATTTTCAGGTAATTTTTAGTCATGTATTATGAAAAATTCTTAATTAACTTTGAATAATTCTTGATAGATTTAGGTATATTCTTGGAGGATTCAGAATAATGTTCTTTTTTTTCAAAAAAAAAATTTTTCCCTAAAAAAATCAGATAAGGAATCAAAAATAGGCACCCAAAAAAAGCAAAAAAGATTAGTGAAAAATCTATATGGAACTATGATAATCAAAATGGATTTTTGAGATTCATGATTTTTGGTAAGTAAAAATGAAAAAAATGTGATTAAAAAAAAGTTTTTTAAAAAAGTTAATTAAAAATGGGGCAGAGATTATAGCATCGGCCACGAACGAGCTTCAAACTTTAACATTTCTAAAATTATATTTATTCATAAATTATATATAGGCATGGCAAAATCTTCTAAAGTTGATGCTTGAAGTTCAAGCAGGTCAAAAAATTTTGGGAGGTTTTGAACCTTATGATTTTATATAAATTAAAGTCAAATAAAAACTAACATAATAAGTAAGTAGCACAAGAACCAATTTCGAAGTAATACCGAGAATAGATCCCAATGACATTCCTTATGAATTTAATTATAAGATTTAATAATCATTATATTAATGAGTCTGAGTTAAAGTCTAAATATAGAAAGGAACAATACTTAGGTAAAGGGTCATTTGGAGATGAATTAATAAATTTTAATCATTATTTTTTTTCAATAATTTAAAACAGATGTCTACTCAGCATCTAAAAGGTAATATAATTCTTAATGGATATCATAAAATTGTTAAATTCATTTTGGCTTTTTTATTTAGAAATTTAAATTAAAGGTAGCGCGTAGCAATCAAGGCTTTCAAAGAATAGTATATAATTAATTTAAAAAATTAATATTTATTTATAGCCAACAGAGCAGGATCTAATTGAAATTAGCATCATGAAAGGCATCAAGAGTTAATACATATGTGAACTCTTTGACTTGTTTAGAAATAGCGAAGGAAAATACAGTATTGTAATAGAAAAATAATAATTATATTACATATTTTATATTGTATACGAGTACGCAAGATACGGGGACTTGTTAAAGTATTGTAGAGATACTCTTGACTGGAATATTCCGGAAAATTTAATTAAAATATTTATTTTAATAGTGTTATTTTTATAAAATTTAGCAAAGGAATGGTTAGCAAGCGTGGTTTTAGGTTTGAAAGAACTACATTAGAGAGGAATTATTCATAGAGACATTAAACCAGATAATATACTTGTATTTAAGGAAGATGAAGTCAGAATAGCTGACTATAAATATTAATTATATTCTAGATCATTTTAATAAATTATATGGGTAAGCTAAAGTAATCAATAGAAATAAATAATATTAATGATCTTAAATATTGTGAAAATACATAAGAATTTAAGAAATAATAATAAATTAAATTAAGTAAATTAATTTAAATTATTTGATTCTTTAAATATAAAACAACTTGACCACTTGGGAATTATTTTTAACACATTTCTATGTGTACTGCATTAAAAACATCAACTTAAGAGATATATAATTGAATTTCTGGGTATTTAAGCAATGTAAACTAATCAAAAAGGGATCGATTATCATTCTAGGAATTTTTATGTCTAGTAAATTGAAATTTAAACTTTAGATAAGTATTAAATAAATGAATTTGGAATAATCTTCTCTTGCAAATTTTATTAATTTATATAATTAAATTTATTTAAATTAATTATTTACTGATTATATGTAATTGGAGATTAATAATAATACATAGTAAATTAAGTTTTCAATATTTAATATATTATTAAATAATCTATTATTTTAAAATGGGTGATTCTTAATCTAAGAGACCTTATGGGACCCTAAATTACTTGTCTCCAGAGATTAATATATTATATAAATTATTGATGCGTAATTGCGAATATTATGATTCATCTACTGATATATACTTTAAATTTATACACAAAATTTATTACGATTTTTTATATCATTTTTGTAATTTATAATTTTATACTCACTTGGAATTACATTTTTCTACTTGCTGACTTAGAAATTCCCAGAGGAATCTGAAATTAAAGATCCGTTTTGGCTGCCTAAAATAGAAGGAGTTTCAGATGAATTTAATTATTATTACATTAATTAATTTTAATTTATCACTCTATTGAGAAGTATGGTGAATAAAAAAATTATAAATCATAATTCTTTTAAAAATCTATTATATTTTTGGTGTACTACAGCTAGAACGATAGACCTAGCACTGTTGACATAATGTTTCACCCACTAATATTAAAATTATATTTAATAAATTATTTAATTGCAGAAACAAAGGTCATGAGAGAATACAAACAAGTTTACGGAACAATGACTTATATTTTTGATTTATATTCTTATATGTAAATACATGGTATTGGATTTTAAATACTTTAGGGTTTGCTAATTTCAAACCAGATTTGATGAAGAAGCTTTAGGAATAAGGGATAGGGTGCAAAAACTGCACTCTTGTACTTTGCAGTGAGTGTTTTATTTAAAATAAAAATTACCTAATTAAATTGCTTAAATGATAATCTGAAATTTATAATTTGTTTCAGAAAGAAAGTCGAATCATCATTTCTAATGCTAAACGACATGCTAGGCCATGCAAATGAAATCAGCTTTAAAATAGAGGAGCTTGTAAATTAATAATAATATTGATATTTGCTTGTTAATGAGGCTAAACAAGAGTTAGATATCTGTTAAGAGATATGTCCCTATATCAATTCTGTCCCATACATATTTTATTTAAGATATGACTTAAATATAGAACTTACAATTTACTTTTATTTACATTGAGATTCTTGGGATAAGCGATAAAATATCAACTTTATTTTCTATAAAATGGTTAAAGATAATGTAAAACATCAAGAAATGTATATTTGATAACATATTTATATTTAATAAATGAGAACAGACGTATAAAAATTGATATAGGATTTTGAACCATAAATTGTTATCACAACGCAACAAGTCATTGAAAATTACATATTTATATAAAATTTCATTATAAATTATTAATTTTTCTATTAAAAAATTAATGTTATAATAAAATCGAAAATTTTATTAAAATGCTAGAGAATATCCAGACTTCGCTTCTGAAAATAGATTTAGTGCAATAATTCAAAAGGTCAAATAATAATAATAATAATTAAGCAGCAATCATAGAACACTACTTAGTAGAAAAATAGTTTTACCCAAAGAAAAAATAAACAAAAAGTAAAATTTATTAGCTTTAAGAGACCCTTTAATAGAGGAGTAAAAGTTTAGACAAATTTATTATAATCAATTATAATAAATATTTTTCTTTTTTGTGAATATAAATGATTGATTCGATTTAACATGAAATTATTAGGGAAAATATAGGTTTTTCTTTAAAAAAGCTTCTCAAAGCTTTTACAATTTAAAATACACAATTTAATAATTTATCAATAATTCTAGTATGCGATATATAATTGCAGAAGAATAAATGATTAAGAGAATAATATTTTATATTTGATATTTAATTTTACTGAAATTCAGTGTAATTTTATTTAAGTTATTTTTTTAAGTAGATATTTACTTATTACTTTAAAAATTATACAATTAATGTTGAATGTATTAATCATTAAATTAAATTGAAATAATGAATGAATAAATAAAATAATTAAATAAAATTTAAATATTTAAATGCAAAAGTAAGGGTTTATGAAAAAAACAAATTACATAAAAAGTAAATATTTATTTAATTTTAAAATAATATGAAATCTAATAAAATTAATTCTACTATATTTTTACGAATGAAGATTTTAGAAAGATAGTTGATGAAGAAATCAACAAAAGGGGCTCATTCATAAGAAAAAACATTCCAAACTTTGATATTTTAATCATAAAATATATTTTTTAATTAAATTAAATTTTATTTTACTGATAATAATGGATTAACTACTTAGCTTCAATAAAGCGGATCATTAGTGAATTTTTCAATTATTAAAGAAGATAATTTCAAGGGTATCCTGATCTTTATCCAAACAAACGGAGATTTGTTGTTTGGATTTTATACATTATAGAAAATATATAATTATTAATTGATTATAAATTTATATAATAAAATAATAAAATGTAAAATACAAGCAATCTGAGTGGAAAGTATATTGAATAAGGATGTGTATTTAATGATAAAGATGCATTCATTTTTAGTTTGTCTTACTAAACAATTCATTATCAATTATAATTCTATTTAAAGTTAAATATTTCTTTTATATATTTTAACTAAAAAATTAAAATAATTATTTATTAAAAATATCATATGATATAATTTAATTAAAAAACCTTCATTGACTCATCATATTTAATTATTATTGTAAAATAAATTTGATTTGAGAAATTAAATTAAAAATAAATAAATATTAATCTAAATTATTGGCAGTTAACTTTCTTGAAACCTAGACAATATGGTATTTTTTTGATAGTAAATTTTTAAATTAACTGGACTTTACTATTGACGGTATCGCACACCTGAAGAGAAATAACTTCACTTAAATTTTGGGTGATTTGTTTAGTTAATTTAAATGAACAAATTAAAGTGAAGTTATTTCTCTTCAGGTGTGCGATACCGTCAATAGTAAAGTCCAGTTAATTTAAAATTTACTATCAAAAAAGTACCATATTGTCTAGGTTTCAAGAAAGTTAACTGGCCAATAATTTAGATTATTATCAAAATAGATTTAAAATGGGAAATTGTTAAAATAAATTTAAAATAAAATTAATTATGGAATTTTAGTATTTTTTGATTTTTATATTATCGTTTTAACTGATATTGATTTGAATTTGATATTTTTTAACTGCCAATAATTTGACTCATCGATAGATCAAATTAGATTTATCATATCTTAACTGTAGACCCTTTAAATTTAACTTTTAAAATTTTTAACTCCTGATAAATTAATATCTCTCTATACAAAATAGCTATGAAAAAATTTTAAAAGTATAAGATGTAGAGAAAAATTTAACGACTAACTTTCATTCTTGTTGTATTCACAAAAAATTTTATCCCATCGAGATAAATCGATTTTAAATATTTCTCTGCCCCAAACTTCTTACTTTCTTATCTCTTCAATCAAATTACTTGAGGACTTGGTCTAAATAAGTTTTTTGTGCATTTAATCAAGGTCTACATTTTATCTTCTTTGAGTCTTTCATCAGGAAATTCATACGCATTTTTATCGTTAAAATACACGAAATCATATGAATTTTTTTTGACTTTCACTAAAATCGAAATATCTCTATGAGTGATTTTTTCCATGAATTATGAGTAGGATAGAACATGTAGCTCATGTTTTGATCTACATTATTCCTTCTAGAGTCAAGTCATGAAAAAAATCGCTGCATGAGATAATTTCATTTCTTTGCAGGTACTCGACCAATTTTTGATGTTTTTTACATTGTAACAAACATCACCTCTAGTCAAATGGACACATTTCCAAATGGACACAAATTCCGGACACAAACTCCGGACACCATTCCAAAGTTAGAACTCAGATCTCATCACTTATCTATCACTCTAAACGAAGATATACTCCTTTTTCCACCACAGTACAACTTTTTGATTATGAGGGGGTTCGAAAAAGAGGATTTAGAGGTTTTCTCTCTTGGGTGAAGAGATATTGAAAAATTTAGAATTATGTTTTGATAGACAATCCTATAAGCTAAGTAGAATATTTATATGAAAATTTATAGACATTAGGTTAGAGAGTTATTGAAGTCAAAAGTCAGAGCATCCAAATTTTACTTTTCCCTCAATAACTTCCTTCAGTGTGAGATTCATGGAAGATGAGTAGGGTAGAAGTTGTAGCCCATACCCTAAGCTATCGAATAGGGCATATATTCCAATACAAATTCCTTTAAGAAACAGAGATAAATTGAAAATAAGGTCAAGAATTTTGTAAAATGAAGAGAAATATTGAAATCGATTTTCCTCGATTGGCAAATTAGATGGTGAAAAACTCAAATCAAATCTTTAGCAGATTATCTCATGAAGAACATTTCTTCTCCTATAGTCAAATCAGTAGCTAATTGCATTAGAGAGATAAATCAAAATTAAATCTGAAATGTAAAATAAAGTATGAAAACTTAAATGTAACAAACATCACTCGTATAAATTCTTGAGGCAACGAATTTAGGATTTTTATGAAGAGCATATTATGATCTATCATTTATCATCTATAAGTTTTTCAATATAAATTCACTGGGCAGAGAAAACCCCGAAACCCTTCTGGATAATTTTCGGAAAATCAAATTTTTGAAATTGGGTTTTCAAAAATCCGAAAATTATCCAGAAGGGTTTAGGGGTTTTCTCTGTTCAGTGAATTGATATTGAAAAACTTATAGATGATAAATGATAGATCATAATGTGCTCTTCATAAAAATCCTAAATTCGTTGCCTCAAGAATTTATATGAGTGATGCTTGTTACATTTAAGTTTTCACACTTTATTTTACATTTCAAATTTAATTTCGATTTATCTCTCCAATGCAATTAGCTACTGATTTGACTATAGGAGAAGAAATGTTCTTCATGAGATAATCTGCTAAAGATTTGATTTGAGTTTTTCACCATCTAATTTGCCAAGCGAGAAAAATCGATTTCAATAATTCTCATCATTTTACAAAAATCTTGACCTTATTTTCAATTTATCTCTGTATCCTAAAGGAATTTGTATTGGAATATATGCCCTATTCGATAGCTTAGGGTATGGGCTACAACTTCTACCCTACTCATCTTCCATGAATCTCACACTGAAGGAAGTTATTGAGGGAAAAATAAAATTTGGATGCTCTGACTTTTGACTTCAATAACTCTCGAACCTAATGTCTATAAATTTTCATATAAATATTCTACTTAGCTTATAGAATTGTCTATCAAAACATAATTCTAAATTTTTCAATATCTCTTCACCCAGAGAGAAAACCTCGAAATCCTCTTTTTCGAACCCCCTCATAATCAAAAAGTTGTACTGTGATGGAAAAAGGAGTATATCTTCGTTCAGAGTGATAGATAAGTGATGAGATCTGAGTTCTAACTTTGGAATGGTGTCCGGAGTTTGTGTCCGGAATTTGTGTCCATTTGGAAATGTGTCCATTTGACTAGAGGTGATGTTTGTTACAATGTAACAAACATCAAAATTTGGTCGAGTACCTGCAAAGAAATGAAATTATCTCGGGCAGCGATTTTTTTCATGACTTGACTCTAGAAGGAATAATGTAGATCAAAACATGAGCTACATGTTCCATCCTACTCATAATTCATGGAAAAAATCACTCATAGAGATATTTCGATTTAATGAAAGTCAAAAAAAATTCATATGATTTCATGTATTTTAACGATAAAAATGCGTATGAATTTCCTGATGAAAGACTCAAAGAAGATAAAATGTAGACCTTGATTAAATGCACAAAAAACTTATTTTGACCAAGTCCTCAAGTAATTTGGTTGAAGAGATAAGAAAGGAAGAAGTTTGGGGCAGAGAAATATTTAAAATCGATTTATCTCGATGGGGTAAAATTTTTTGTGAATACTACAAGAATGAAAGTTAGTCGTTAAATTTTTCTCTACATCTTATACTTATAAAATTTTTTCATAGCTATTTTGTATAGAGAGATATTAATTTATCAGGAGTTAAAAATTTTAAAAGTTAAATTTAAAAGGTTTACAGTTAAGATATGATAAATCTAATATGATTTATCGATGAGTCAAATTATTGGCTGTTAAAATATATCAAATTCAAATCAATATCAGTTAAAACGATACTATAAAAATCAAAAAATACTAAAATTCCATATTTAATTTAATTTTTAATTTTATTTTCATAATTTCCCATTTTAAATCTATTTTGATAATAATGATTAAAGATTGCTTACTAAATTGCAATAATTTTAGCAAAAATAAATTGGTTGATTTCATTCAACTAATTATCAGTAATTTATTTAAACTTCAGGGGTAGTCTTGTTTCAAACTGGTCCATTTTACTACACTATAGTAGGGTAGCAAACAATTTCTAAATTCCCTGAAAATCAAGACATTATTTTAATTAACACTTCATTCACAAAAGTAGCAGATAAATTAATTTACAATATATTTAGAATTAGTATATATTATTAATACATTTTCAAATTTCATAATAATTATTTGATAATCCAATTAGAATCAGAGATAAAGACGGGACTATAAGAGATTTTACAGTTAAATTGGATATAAAGTAATATGGATAGGGTTCATGGACCAATAATAAAATTTATATTTTTATTTTTATTTTAATTATTTAGATATATTCGAGCTAAAATCAAACAAATTAAATTAAAATAATTATAAATTATTTGTTAAATGATTTCTTAGATGCCACTATATTTGGATGGCCTGAGACTTAATGACCTTTACTGTTAAATTTTAAAATCATAATTAGAGACAATGTTTATTTTACCACATTTTTATCTATGGAAAATTCAGGCATACATAATGTATATTGAAAAAATTGTAGCTCTATAATACAATATAAAAACAAAAATTAAAATATTATAGCAAATTAGTTAAATTAAAAATAAATAATCATACTTATTTATCACTAGAATTAAATCTACTTGTCATTCTATATACTTATTTATAAGTATAAATAAAATAAAAGTAATATTAGTAATCAAAAGTATTAAAAAAATGAATTTAAATATCATCACTACGAATATAATTACAATAGACGCTATTAATTTTATTAACGTATCCGATATCTTGAATGAGTAGGCTCTTACAAAGACACAAGACAGTTTAATAATCTGTTTTATATTTTTCTGATTCTCTATAGCTCTTCTATACATTTTTTCCCATATTCTGAATCCTCAGTTAGATTTTTGCTTTAAATCTCTTGTCTTTGCAATAGACATTATTGAAATATATCATCGAAAGCTGAATCAATTATTCTATAAGCTTCTGGCAAATATAGATCGTCTGGATATATATTACAAAATGTTTTGAGCTCTTTATATCTTTTTTCATTCAGTAAAGTTTTCAGAATATTCAATTATCTCAAAAGTTCCTCTGGATTCGAGATTTCTTATTTAAAATTAGTGAACTTAATTTTGAGATTTAATTTCAATTTTATTTTTATTGAAGAGTTGGGCTTTATTTCTTCAATTGACGATAGATTACATGATTCAATTGTAGGTTTATCAATCTATATTAAATTATAAAAATTATATGCATACTTACTTAAACTTAATCGATTAATTCAGTCATTTGTAATTAAATAATATAAATAAATTTGTATAAGACTTAGCTTTTCATATTTTATATATAAAATAAATCCATAATTTTAAGTATTTAATTTTTTTTAAGGGGAAAAATGCGATATTGAAAAAAGTAAACAATTCATTAGAACTAAAGTAAAGTTTCTTTTGAAATTGCTCTTTTTATTTTGATAGATAATTTGTTTTAATGGATTCTTATAATGATAAAATACGAAACTGATTAAATGTCTGAACAATTTTAATTATAAAAAATGAAATATACTTAAGTTCTTAGAGTTCAATTTATTCAAAAAAACAAAACATAGCAAAATTTAATAAATATAAACTAAGGAATAAAAATTAATTCACTAAATAATTCATAGTTTAGTCCATTATTATAAATATTTAGTAATTTTTTAAATATAAAGGAAATTGAATTATTAAAATAAATAAGTTTCAAACACTATACAAAAGAAAATTTCATTTCAATTAAGATCTTTATTATGCTTAAGATTTTTCTAGATATTTATAATTTTCGTCAATGTATAAATCTATCATTAATCTTATAATTTAAATTATAATAAGTTAAATTATATTTATTTAATCTCACCCAATAATTGGTCATTACAATTAATATAAACATCCATTTCTTTCCATTAAAATTAAACCTTCTTTTTACAAATCCCTCAAATTTATTAATAATTTTCCTCTCAATAAATCTCTCACATATATAAGCGCATGGTATTACTATTATTAGATAAATTAATCCAATTTAAAGCCAGTAAAGATTTGGTTCGTTTTGGTTTAGAGTAAGGGGTTCTGTGAGGTTTTTGAATAGATCAATATTGAAAATATTTATCAGTATTTTTGTGTGAATAAATCTCTCAATGAACAATATAAACGTTAATTGCATCAAATAAGAGCTGAATGATATTCTAGAGATCATTTTATTTAAATAATACAAATAAATCTTATTAATAAACTTTTTTAATTTAAAAAATAAAGAGAGTGTTTTGATCAATCTACTTTTACAAATCTTATCAATAATAATCTATTTTTCATTATATTTTCCTAATCGATTAATCAAAATTAATAAAGCAATCGGCACATTGAACATAAGTGCTTATGCCAAATCGTTTTATCTATTGAAATAAGGCATCAAGTTGACGCTTATCATTGAAATCATCATCATTATAATTTGCAAATGATAATTGTAAGATTGAATTACATTTATTGTAGATTTTTAGTTTTTATTTGCAGTTGTCATTAATAATTTTAATTGTAGAAAGTAGATTAGAATTTACAAACAAAATTAATATTAAAAATTTAGAATTTTTTTAATTCAATGTAATTTAGAATATTCTCGTTAATCTAAAATTTATCATGAATTTAAATATTTTTATGATAAATTAATCATTATTTTTTATGTTATAATACCAATAATAAAAGGATAGCACCTACTAACTAAATCATATTATCTAGTTCCTCCTTCGCCAAATTACATAAGACTAGTCCACATCAGAATATTAAGAGTTAGTACTTTTCCTATAAAATTTATCTTTTCTAGGTATACTGATAAAAAGGGTAAGATAAATGATAATTAAACCATTATTTCTACTGTCCATTTCTTATCTAAGCATTGGACATTGAATAAAACATTTATACTATTATATATAAATATTTTATATAAAACTATATGGTGTTTATCTGAGTTTTAATAACTAAATTAAAATCTTTATTATTCCTCTATATAGAAATAAAAATTTAATTTATTAATTAGCAAGAATACTTGTAAGTCTAAAAACATTCACCCAATCCTTGCCTGTACATTCAAATGGATTATATTTCGATGGTTTCTGAAATATTAGCAATAAATAATGTAAAATAGCTAATCTGATATATCTTTTCACAAAATATGTCCAGAAATTGAAGCTAAATAATCTGAAATCATTGTAAAATTAGCTTTATTTGTCTAAGTATAGTTAACTATTCTAAGATACTTAGGTTTTAAATTGATTTTGGAAAGATTATATTGATAAGTAACCTGCTATCATCATAAATATATCTGGACAGTAGGCTCCTATAAGATTTAATTCAAATAAGTGTGTGGATAATTATTATTTCAAAGTATATTCGCTATTGCATAAATTATTTTATAAATTAAAAGGTAGATAAATAAATTAATTTTATTATCCAATTTACAAGTGTATATTGAGTAAAATCATTCATAACCCAATTGATATATCATAAAATTAATTAATTTAAAATTCATAATAAATTTATTTCAATTAATACAATAAAACTCTTCCCATCAGTACCTGCAGTCGCAGCTTATTAAACTAGGAAAAATGTATCGCCTACTCCCAATTGTAAAAAGAACATTGTATGATGCCAAATTACCCAAATCATCATAATAGCTTTTAGCAAATCAAAAATACCATAATTTTGAATATGATCCACATTTTATTTCATTTTTTTTTAATAACAATTTATCAAATTCATTTAATTATTTTAAAATAGAACAATAACTATCTTTTTAAATTACAAACTTATGATCAATACACACATTTTGAATAATAACAATGAATAAAAAATATCTCTTGATAATTGATGATATAAGCCAATTTAAATAAAATTAATAAATTTAAACTATAAATAGCTTAAAATTAAATCATTAACAAAAATGAAGATTTTTATATGAAGTGCGTTTTGTCAAAACCATTTTTTGAAATTAAATTTTCAAAGATTTATTTAAAAAAAGAAATTCTATTATTAATAAATAAAGCTGATTATCTGTAATTAATTCATAATAATTTGATTTATTTATGAGGATTTGTTTGAAATATTGGCTCATTTAAATTAGAAATACTTGCTCTGAGATTTAGGTCTTCTTCCCTTATTTTTTCAAGTTCTTTGAAATAAATTTTTCCAATTTCAGAGTCTTTAGTTAAATTTTTCTGTTTTATTTCCTCTTTAATCAGTATTAGTTTCTTTCTAACTTCAAGTGACACTGATCTAACCATTCTTAAAGCCCCCAGAATGTAAAGATTTTTTGGACATCTCTTGGTCAATTAATAAATTTCTTCATATCTCTTCTATTCTAATAAAGTCTATATGAAATGGGATAATTTCAAAGTTTCACTATTTGTAATTTATTCCTCACAGTTTGAATACTTTATCTTGAAATTAAATCTAATTTTGAGTTTTATCGTTGATGCTGAATTTAATTCACAATTCTAATCGCTTGGATTAAAAACTCTAATTTCTTCGTTTTCAATCTAAATTGTGAAAAATTAAATATTGTATTAATTATTAAAAAATTCTTACTCTTTATTCTTTAGATTATTCAATCATTATAGAATAAGATATTTTTCACAATCAGGAATACAAAATTTATTAAAATATCAATCTATTTACTTAAAAATTTAAAATGATTGAAAAATATAGAAATAAAATCAATAGCTCTTTATGGATTATTAATTGATTTTTATGGAGTTTTATTCAAAAATTATATAATTGCATACATTATTTTAACTTTAATTATGTGTTTTTATTTTCTAAAATTTATTTAACGTTTGTATGATAAATTTAATCAGAATTGTAGATATGAATAATAGAATCGTGATGAAGTTTGTTTGAGAAATATATATTCAAAATTATGTCAATAACTCATTTAAAATCAAGTTATTTAAATAATTTGAGTATTTTCATAAATTAATCTTAATAATATATTAATTTTTAATGAACAATTTAAATGTTATTCAAGGGTTTTTTACCAAGTCTTTAGATTTTTATAAATACTTACGTATATCGTAGTACTTCTTATGTTTTTCAAATTGATGACCATAAGGTAGATCATTAGGTTAAATGTTTAATCTGTCTATCTCATTGGAAATCTTTTGTCCGCAAAGATATTAATACGTTAGTAACAAGACGCAGAGCAATGATCCCAGCTTCTTCTGGTATGGGATCCTCAATAAGTGATTACAGTTTTTTTAATTACTTAATTTTAATCAAATATGAGACTCACTCTACTAATCTCACAATTTCCAGTTTCTCCTCAAAGACAAACTTATAAATTAAATAAATGTAAAAGCAGGATGTTTGGTAAAATTATGAAATTATTATGCCAATATAAGCTACTAATTTTTTTAAAGATTAAATTCCAAATTTTCAAATCTCTCTTGGCGATATTTAAACTTCATAAATTAAATGACATATTTTTATGAAATCATTTTATTAGTTTAAAATTATTGCATAAATCGATACTAAAGTTTTGATTGATTGTTTCAGATGAGATGACTGTTAAATATTATTTAAATATTTGTGATTTCAAATAAATTAATACTTAATTAAGGTTTACTTATTCATTCTGAGTTTTACTCTTCCACTTTTTTCATAATGATAACAATAAATTGTCATATATTAAATTCTTTATTACAAATTAAATGTTACTTAACTGTTTACTATATTTTTTCATCATCAATAATATTATTAATTATTTGTTAATATAATGAATTAAAAAAATCCCAACTATTCAAAAATTTATCTCATGAATATAATCTTAAATTCATTTAACATATATTGTATCAATAGAAACTATAGAATTAAAATTTATTATAAATAGTAAATATGCTAATATCTCAGTTTGTTCTTATTATCTTTATTTAAAGTAAAATATTTAGAAAAATATAAATTTATATTTTGTCCACAAATCATGAATAAACTAAATTAATTAAACTAAAGGAGATTAAATTCTAAAATAAATGATTAAATAAATGATTTCAAACTCTTAATCATTTAATGTATTTCTTTTAAAATAATGACTAAATTATTCCATATTTTAAATATTATGAATCAAATTATTCTATATATTTTAAATAAAATCAAAAAAGTCTAAATAAAGATTAATTTTTTATGTTAGAAATGATTCCTTAATTCATGGGATCTTAATTATTAAAATATCTGTCAATATAAGTAAGCAAGGGATAATTCATTAAATCCAATAAGTCTCTCAATTAACTCCATGACATATAAACATTTCTCATCTTGATTTGGAAGTGCGCAGACTTAAATACCAACTGGAAGACCTTGAGAATCTAATTAAAGCTTAATTTATATAAATTAAGAGAATATAAATATTTAATAATCACTAAAATGCTATACAGTATGGATTATTAGTGTCATGATAATTTTATAGTTCTATAAATGCTTGTAAGTAAATAAGGATAATAAAATGTTTATTATGCCATAATATTTCACCAAATTTAGCTTTAAGCCAAACGCATGAACTCACTCAATCTATCCTATTATCTCTTAACTACTTAATTTGCCAATATCTCAGCCCTCACTGATTATTATAATTATATTTATGTGATATAAAAAACATATAGTAATACATATACAAAGTACATTAGAAATTATTTATAATTATATGATTACTATCTGTTGAGTGCGATCAATTTCTATTAATTATGTCTGGTTGCATTTAACACACCCTTGACATTTTATTCGCTTAATTTTATGTCTTCACTCGTTACTAACTTCACTGGAAGCACTTAAAAAATCAATTAATTAAATTAATTTAAAATTAAAGAAAAGAGGGTATAATTCATTTGAATAAATTATCAATTAATTTGATATTTTGTATATTTATTAGTATAAATTAATAAATTATAAATAGCATCTAATATTTTTGAATATAAATTGGATTGATAAAGTTTATGTGAAGGAAAGATTAATCAAACATATAGAAAAGGTAATTAAGTTGAATATTTATATAAAAAAACAAATACTTTAAATAAGGTTGTAGTTTTTTATTAAGTAGTTAATTCTCTTTATTAATGCAATATTGTATCGCTTTGAGGTAAATTACAAAAAATACAAAATAGCTCAACTTATAATATAAATTAAGTTAAGGTAAATAAAAATAAATCATTAGAAGTTTTGGGGTTTTTAACTCCTGATGGGTAGTCTAGGATATTCACTATAAAAACAAGAAATAAAGAATAAAATTAATCTATGAATTTCGACAATTTTCTAAAGTCTTAAATTTATAAATTGTGATTGTATAGCATAAGATTACTATTGAGACAGAACAATTCCTAGCTAAACTTATGAGGAATGGCCGGGAGTGCACTAGCAGGAGATATCACAGCGTCAAATTACATCGAGAGCCAATACTCCTCAAACATTTTATTTATAGTAAAAGTGACAATCAAATTACAAAAATATTCTTTGATTAATAATGTACATTTTGGTGAAATTGTGACGTAAAATTGACTATAAAGTTATTAGAGTAATTTTTTATTAAATTCTGCTCATTTTGGTGAAATTGTTGAGTTAAAGCTATAAATCGATGTATTCCTGTGCAGATAGAGATTTAGTAGATTCCATTACAATAGCCATTCTTTCTTATTTTAACTGTTTTAATATTTAAATTAAGCTGTCTTTGAAGCTGTTGGAGAGACTAGCTTACTGCAAGATCTTTTTCATCTCTTCATTTATTTACTATTTTTTTAGAGAAGTATTTAATTTAGTAGTTTTTATGCTATATTTTCTAAATTTTAATAAATAAAACTTAAATAAAGAGACAATAATCTTAATAAATCATCGGCATATTTAATCTTATTACCATTAAATCTAAATAATAAAATTTTAAAAAATTTATAATTAAATTCTAATTTATATAAGGCAATTTTCTTTAAAATTTGATGATTAATTTCTGTACAATAAAAATAAAAAAACAAATTCATAATACGTAATTATAATGAGCATTAGTGAATAAACTTAATTTTTACTAATTATTAATAATATTTATAAACAAAATTCAATTATAAATAAATGATGAAAAAAGACTTCACTAATTTATCATTACATTATTGTAGGGTGAAGATTTAATTGGAAGTAAATTATTTAGTTTAATTTTTATTTATTAATAAATATTCATATTTTCATTTAAAAACTACTTTAATAAATTAAGAGCATTTTGTTAGTTTTTACTCAATAAAGTTTAAGATCTTATAGCTTTTATAACTCTAATTTGGTACTGTATTTACAGTTATAGTTTACTCCCATTATTATATCAAAATTAAATCTTTATAATATTATTTAAATTCAAGTGAAATCCGAGAGAAATTATCAAAATAAATTCTTTTTTATAGAGTATTATTCTTATGATTTTACTTAGCATTCATATATTATTTTAAATATTTAAATTTAAGAATATTACAGGAATAATAGTAATAACTGATGAGAAGTTCTCAGTAAAGTTTGTAGAGAGCCGCATCTTAATAATAATCAAATAACTTTAATACATTGAATTCTGAGAGAGGGCAGCTTCGACCAATCACAAAATATAATAAGAATAATAAAAATCTTAATTAAAAATACTTAAATATACAAACAAATTGTAATATATGGAAGGGGATATATTTCGTTAATTAGCTTATTTACAACTGCACTCTGAGATTTTTCTAGCAATCATCACTAAATAATTTTGAAATTAAGAATTTGTTTAGAGATAATCTTGTTTTCATGAATTTATTTAAGAAACCTCGTTAAACCAGTCTAAACTGTAAATTTTTTATAGAAATTTTCACTATTTTATATAAACTTTAAATAAAATCCTATTCCTCTTTCAAATGATCCAATATCTACCTTGAAAAGCTGTTTTAAATACATTCAATATTTACTTACTAATTATTATTTTATTTTTGCTGAATGAAATAGCATGGATGCTGACCTCCCTTCAATCTTCTGCAAATTATTTCTTGGGTCGCATTTTTGATTCTATTTTTGGGTTATTTCTTAATTCAAATGCCACCTCTAAATGCTACAGCTTTAACTATTTGAATTATAATTGATTAATATAATTGATAAAAAATAAATATACAAATCTATATATTTTAGTATAAAAAAGCAAAGGTAAGTTAGTCAGTTTAGAATAAATCTTAAATCTTTTGTGATTTTATTTGTAAGAGAATAGATGATCTATATACATTTAAGAAATTACAGATCATTTTCTTGACAAGTTATTATAAGAAATTCTTTGAATAGTATTATTCTTATTTCATAAATAATTTCATCTCATATTGAGTATAATTGTTTTTACAATTCTCTATGATTAACCTGGATATTAATATTTTTTATTTAGATAGTATGTACCACAATATTTCTACTGGCTTGCATTTGTATCACACTATTTCATTAAATCATTTAATAAATAAAATACTTATTAATTATATCAATATTGGTAACTCATAAAAAATTCATTTTCGTTATAAATTGAAAAAATATCTTCTTATAATTTTGCTATAAATTTACAGCATTAATTTGGCATATTATATATAAATAAAATTCTACCTTCTTTTATATGTTTTTAAAATTTTTTTTTAATTATTGATGTAAAAAACTCTATTTACTCAATATTAGACTTTATAAGTACTTTCTCAGTGCCAACTGACCCCTTGGTTTTATACGAAAGAGATTGCATTAGAAAAAAGTATGATTTTTATAATTCATAATTGATAATATTTTCATAGTGAAAAATTTGATGCTTAAGTTGTGATAAAAAAGATGAAAAATGTGGAGTAGTACATGTTCTGCCTAATCTGCAAGGCTCATTGTTTGGAATAATCCAAACATTGTTCTTAGTGTGATCGATGTGTCTATAATTTCGACCATCACTCATTATAAAGAAATTAAAGATAATTTATGTTTGATAAATAAAGATCAATCCATTAAATAGCTTATAAGTTCATATTTTAATGGAAATATTATGTGATAAGATTACATTCTCCTTAGAAAAATAAAATAAAATTACATACTGTTAATGGTTGAATAACTGTATTGGATCAAATAACTACAAGTATTTCTTTGGATTAATATGCATGACTACTTTGATGCTAATAACTCACATGGGAATTTGCGTATATACCATCGCCTATTATTTTCATGATTAGAGATCATTCTCCTTAAATATTGCCGATTACTATAACATTGACACTTAAACTTAAGAATATTTTTAAAATAATCTCATTATGAGAATTTTATCAATGGTCTTTTAAGTTATGTACACTATTAATATTTATAATTTTTATAAGTTTACAAAACCGAGTAAAACCCCATAGATCAATTAAGACACGAAGATTGGGGAAATGAACAATTAGATTAAGAATTTATTATAATTGGCTAATTTTAATTATAATTAGGCTAAAATCAAATTTACACAACCTGATTGGTTTATTTTTTAAGGACAATTAATCGAGCCAATAGTTTTAATAATTAGCCAAACATTATAATTATACTCCAATAATAATAAATTCTTAATCTAATTGTTCATTTCCCCAATCTTCGTGTCTTAATTGATCTATGGGGTTTTATGTTGATAACGCCTATATTTTGACAGAAGACATGACCTCAATAAATGAAACCGCAAAGGCTCTCTTCGGTTTGACTTGGATAATTCTAATCCTAGAAATCCCTTTTTTATTAGGAATTGGGAATTTAGTGGTTTTTCATATTTTTCTGATAAGAAGCGGCCAGTCAACTTATGAATATATCACTGAGAAGCAGATGAAGCAAAAGAAATAGGAGGCTGATGATTTGAAGGAGAGAATGCGATTGAATGGCCTTAAACATAGGGAGAAGATATTTAAGTATTATTATAGTATTTTACTAGATTTTATATGAATACCCCCTAAAGCCTTTAGATAACCCCTATTAGGCAGTAATTATTTAATTTTCAATAATTTCTTGAAGATCCAGGGTTTATTAACTCTAAAACAGCATTCAAATAACTAAAGCAAATTAAAAAATGAAGAAATAGAGCATTAAGATTTCTAAGATAACCTCTAAAATTTAAGCCAAGACTAACTTTTACATTTAAACAACAGCATGAATAACAATAATGGCAATGACGATTCCACTAAATTAAACTATAATTTATATAAAAACACTAATAAACTCAATATATAATAAAACTAATTAACCAAGAAAACAAGTGGCTAGCATAAAGATGATGATGTCAATTATGGAGTTGAGAACCATTCAGTACAAAATAATAAATAATCTAAAAGAATTCAGAGGAGTTGCTTAATTATTAATTATAAAACAGATTTTATAAAACATTTATTGAATATACTGAGGTTTGTTGCAATATATATATATTTATGTTGCTATTAGCGATTTCGCAGGAATTTCGTATGCTGCTTTTTTTGCTGCGATCATGCCAAAAAGCGCAGACTAAAAAAGGGAATGCAATATAAATTATAGAATTTAGTGAATTACTAGAAATTAAATGATTAAATATTATTTTTTAAAAATATGGGTAAAACGAATTAGAAGATAGTAAGAATGGAGATGGCAGTAATGATACCAGTAGAGATGCTAGGGGTAACAACGGAGATGATGAAAATAGTGGAACTACCAGGAGGAAACTTAATAATCCACACAACAACTATGATGACGACCATGACTACGATGAAGATAATTAGGATGATATATAAATTTAATCACTTAATACAATATAAAAAATAGTCAAGTCTTCGAAATAAAAAACGAGTAAATTTAACATAACAATTTCATAATAATTAATATCAAGAATTTTAATATACAGAATTAACCTAAATTAATCATTATAAATTATATATAAAAATAACTATAAAATGAACTTTATTTTAACGTGTGAGCGATGCGGAGAGAAGTTCACTGAGGAGAGCAGAGCTCCGGTCATTCTGCCAGATTGTGGGCACACTTTCTGCGAGTATTGTATTGCTGATTTACTCAGTGAATTCGATAAATTCTGTCCACAGTCTGTAAAATTAATTATTATAATGTAGTTTTCTATGATCTATTGGGTATTTTTACTGTGATTTTAATGGGTCTTTTTAACAGTAGTTTTAATGACTATTTATTCTTCACAAATTACAGTATTTAATCAATCAAAAATAACAATAGCATATATATTGTATAAATAATGAGTGCAACACGGAGATTAAGACGACGGATCCGAGCAAATACATTAAAAATCATAAAATACTGGCTCTGCTCAAAATGGATCAGCCGGAGGCGATGGGAGACCCGGACAACTACGTGTACTGTCCGCGGCATCTGGACAAAGTCATTGAGTATTTCTGTAAGCAGTGCTCCAATACTGTCTGTGTTAAGTGTATGTTCGATGAACATAACGGACATGATTTTATATGTTATACTTTATATATGAATATTTAATAAGATATTCTTAAAAATATTTACTAATAAAAGCATATAAATTTAAATCGTATTTATTTACTATAGAATTTAGTATTAATTATTTGTGATTTGGTATAAATCGAGGAAATGGCTAGCAGTTTGAAGCAAAATGTGCTTGATCTATAGAAAATGTTTGAAATATTTAAAAATATAACTGTTTTTCCTCTATATTAATACAAGAATTTCTTATCATAGGAGGAAACTATAAGTAATTTAAATTAAAATAATATAATGCTTGTAAACGCTCACAGACTGAACGAAGAAAATTAGAAATTAATAGAGCAAGTGAAAGAAGAGTTAAACAGACTTAAATTTCAATAAATGAAAAATATTGATAAAGGCTTTTATGAACTTCAAAAAAAACTGGAAGACAAGAAAACTGAGATCAAATTCGAATTTGAGAAGTAAGTTATTTATACAGTGTTTTACTGTGAGCTTTTTTGGGGTTTCGAAGTATTGTTGAAAATTATCCAACTTTAAAACAATCTAATTTATGCAGTGCAAAGGCACAAATTATCAATATCTATCAAATTTACATTTTTTAATACAAGACTCTAATTATTTCCTTTATAGACGATATAAAAAGGAGGAATAGAAATTCATGACAAAAATGTCACTTATAAACTCAAACTTGGAGGAAATTAAAAACATTGAGAGAATATTCGAAGAATTGCTTTAATTTATAGATAATAACATCGATAGTAAAATCTTGCAGAAGGCTAATGATGTTACTACTTTCTTGCATAAGTCTTTTACTGATCTTGATATAATCACTAAGAACTTATTTTATATTATTTATATTGATTGGATTCTTTTTTTCTTCATAAACTAGATAGCTTAGAAGAGTGAAATCTATATACACCCAAGTTTCAAACCTCTGACTCTCAATGTGAAAAAAGCCATAGAAATTGTTAACAAATTTGAGATGATCCCACCAAGTGGAGCAGCAGGGGCGTCCTCTGCTAAAGTCCAGAGATCTCCCTAAGCAAAAGGTTTGATTGGCGGTGGAGGAGCAACAAACGGATACAGCAGTGGAAATGAGGGCAGTCAAATTGGTGGCATAGAAGTGGATCCATTCACAGGTATTCCCTATTATGATCCCACTAAGAACAGCAAAAGTGGAAATGCAAATGGTGGTGGCAGGGGCAATAATTTGCCATCAGGGTCTTAACCTCAAAATTCAGCAGTTAGGAATAGCGGAGGCAGTGCTATGGCTCCACACAGACGTCCTGGTGGGGCTGGCTCTCTTGGTGAGCGTGGGGCTGGGTCATCTGGTAGTGAACATATCTTCAGCAGTGTCATATGTTATGGTGATAAAAATTAGTAGATAAATTTCAGCCCAATTTACTTTTAGAATTCTAAACCTCATAATTATCCTATAAAATCATTAATTCAAAAATGACTATGAGGAGATCCTGAGATATAACCTAGAAAGCCAGAGATGGGAGAAAGTTCGATATGAGAGCGGCAGTAGCTTGAATGGTAACTTGCGATATTCAGGGAGTGCCTATACACCAGACGGAAGAATAATCATTACTGGTGGATGTTTGATAAGTACAGGGGATGCTACAAGCACTACATTTGAATGCAATATCTAGAAGCCTGGCAAGTTTATAACAGTTTTATTGTATTTCTCAATGATATTCTGATTAAAATAGAGAGATTATACTAGGAAGAAGATGATGACTAATCGCAGATATGCACATGCAAGCACATCGTTAAACGGCTACGTGTATGTTCTTGGTGGGTTCGATAACAAAGACGCTGATGGGGTGGCTCCAAGCACTTTAGATAGCGTAGAGCGGTATTCGATTCATGAAAACAGATGGATATAGAATTGCCTAAATAATTTAGATAAATTATACCATTTACTATAGCAGCATGATCAACATATATTAAAAATTGCAGTATGAATGACAGTCGAGCATTTTGCGGTTGTGTGACTATAGGAGACTAATTTATCTATCTGGTGGGAGGTTTCCAAGACTATACAGTGCTTAACACAATAGAAAAATATGACTCTGTGCTGGATAATTGGACTACACTGCTCGTGAAGTTGCCGCAAGGTCTGGCTAAGATGGGAGTGTGCGCTACTGATGGACAGAGATAAATGGCGATTGTTGGTGGTATGAATCCGCAGTTCCATCCTCAGAAAGCTATGTTTTAATTCATTTTAAACTTTATAACCCAATATTAATATAGATTTTATCTCACAAAAAAGGGAAATATAAATCAGAATATGTATTTATTAGACATGAAAACCATGAAGTTTTCCTCTTGCGCAGAAATGAAAACAGCGAAGACTTTCAATTATATATAAAAAATAGCATTAATTTTCTATATATCTTTAATACCTTCTATGAAATTTAATATTAATTTCAATTCGAATGTGCACTTCCATGAGGGGTCAATCTATACATTTGGTGGTAATGACAGAGACGCCTGTGAGAAATACGATACTTATCAGAATAAATGGGAAATGCTCCCAAGTTATGCAGAGGTCGTTAGTATTGCTTTATATTTCATCTATTTAAATAATAATTGAATTGCACTCCTTATTTAATTTTTATGATATTTTTGTCATATTTTGTGATAGTAAAGGAACTAACGAATTAAATGGATGGACTTAGCTTAATTGCCTTAAAATAAAAAATAAAAATAAATATTAAATATAAGGATTTTGCCCCATCACACCATCACTTATTCCATTGTGATAATAATAACAATAATGATATAGAAAAATCTACAATAATCAAATTTATTTGTGGAATGATAACCAAATATAACTACATATATAGAAAATGTTAACAATTACTTAATTTTCCAAAGCGATTATAAAAATAGTAGTATAAGTTAATTATTTTAAAGATAATATCTGTCAAATTTATAAATTGATTGAATTTTTACAAGACAATAGTAAAGAATGTTAAAATATAAGAAAATGCTATAATTATATCATTATATTTGATTTTAATCATTCATAAAAATTAAATTAATCTAAATAAAATGTCATCTTTCATATAAACTCTGCCAACCAAGGGATTTAGGTAAAATATCATTTTAATTTCATTCAAATATTAATATATTCTTTAAATTTAGACAAGGAGGCTTTTGATTTGTAAAACCATCGTCAAAAGAATAACAAGACAAAGATAAAACTTAAAAGTATTGATGAAATTTAGTGGTATCATGTGTAATTTTAGTAATTAGAAAAATGCGAATTAATCTTAAACTATTAGAATAAAACTTGATTTATTTAAATTAACTATTATTTTCACAATAAGATTCTAGGAATTGTTTCATAATTAAATAAATCAAAATAATTATTTTAGAATTTCAAGCAAATTAACTTTACAATTTTCTTTTAAATTGAAAACACTCAAATTTATTTTGTATAGTAAATCCAAAAGTAGAAAGAAAAACACAAGAACTAAAAGCCAAATATTCATAAATGATAACTCACAGTCTTTCAATACCACTATGAGAACAAACAACAATATCAATAATAATATTGCTCTTGTTATAGATGAAAAATAAGAAATAATTCAAGATTTTGAAGCGAATATTTCTTAATAATTTGCTGACACTATAAACCTCAATAATGATAAAAGTTTGCTGATGAGCCCAGTTTTTAGTTAAGGAGAGAAAAGTAAGCAAGAGGAGGATTTTAAATAAGAGAAGGAATTGGAATTATTGACAAAGTCTATTGATTAGGTGAGATAATTTACAATTTATTAAGGCAATATGTTTACAAATTTAATTATAAATTACTTATAATTTTATTTATAGGGAGACTTAAAAGAACAGGAAAATTTGAGAAAATAAGAGGAGTATTCTAGATTCTTCACTTAATTATTTGGTAAAACTTTATTATAAAAAACTCAACTATCTAATCTTATCCTAATAAATAGATAGTGGATTGAAACACAAAAAGCCAATCGTATAGTCAAAATTAGACTTTGTATAAGACGTTAAGAAGCTCAGAAACGCTTAAATTTCAATGAAATAAACGCTTAAAAGATTGAATGAGTAAAGGGAAATTGAGCAACTTCACTATGAAATAATAAGAGAAGAGGAAATATTAAAAAATGACATAAGTGGGAAGATAGACAAGCAATAAATTTATAGTCATACTAATAGTTTGGTCAAAAGGGGATTTGAGTTAAATAAAGGCGAAAATATGTTGAATTAAAGCTAGTTAGGTAGTCTTAAGAATTTCTAGAAGAGAGATACTACAAATTAATTTTAATGATAGTCATTAATTTTCTAGATTTAGACAACTATATTAATGTTTTAATGTAAAATTGTGAGTCATTAATCATTTATTAAAATAAATCCAGCAAATTTTTATATTAATACTATCTCAGAGGCTTTATCAAACAGCATAACAAAGTATGATGAATCAAAAATGCAAAAGCGTTTCACAGGTTCAATAGTATACGAGGAGGGTCTCCCACTCTCAAAGTTAAGTCAGGACTACTATGAAAACGCAAATAAAATCCCTTCTATAATTCCACAAAATGATCACTCTCCAATTTAAAGTTCTCTGCATAGTCATACACCTAAGAGTCACAGTATCTCAAAGAAATTTAAAACAGCAAAATCAATGGTTAACAGTTAATAAAAGGGGATTACAAAGAATAATATTGATATCTAAGAGTTCATAGAGATAGAAGGGGGAGAGAAATAAAACTAGAGTAATCCCTTAGAAATTGGAAACGACAGTTTAGATTAAGGACAAACAGCTTATTTCTAATAAGAGTCTCACTTATAAAACGTAAAGAGCAATAGAATAGATCAAATCACAGAGCAAGCCAATTTATACTTGCATTAGAAAATTTAGGAGATTAATATCAGTTCAGTTGTTCAGCAAGAATTTTTATAGAGAAATCTCAATTAAATTGATTAAGAAATTACCTTTTAATAATAATCTTAGAAAAATCTCAGATCCAAAACTCATTCTCCCACAAACTTATAGTAAAACAATCAAAGCAAGAGTAACATAAATATTTGGAGTCCAAACTCTATAAATCTTGATTATGCAGATTTAATAAAATTACAGAGACCACTACTTGGAAGTAAATTGAAATACAATTCTGCTTTACAGAAAAAGCTTAAAACAGAAAACATAGATAATTAGGCTTAAGAAGATTCAAATCTGAATAATTTTAGAGAGAAAAGCTATCATCAGAAAAGTAGATCTGGTATTGTTTAGTTCTAGATCACTTAAAACATGAACAATTTTTATTATTTTTATTTTTGATTAATATGTAATGCCTTAAACATCCACGAATTAAAAAGAGCTCAATCCCCTTCAATTATTCATGTCGGCAGTCTCTAAGATGTCTAATCAGCCATTAGTAGAATAAAAACTGGTCAAGTATTTGATAAATCGTTATAAAAATATTCAAATATGATCAAAGCCAATAATTCCCAACATTAATTTGGAATGAAAAGAATCTCAACGACTGGGGGAAGATTTAACAGATAGAGAAAAAGCCAATTGGATACCAAAGTTTAAAATCAAATCGATGACATACAATAAAATAACGATTATGGAGAAATAAACTCAAAGATGTATCATCACAATAGAGCTAAAACAGCACTGCCAAATGGTAGAATAAATAAGATGTAGAGAAGTTTGTCGCCTTTGAATAAACAAAATTAAAAATTAAAAATTACTGATGAAAATTAGAATGAGAGGTTGAGTACGATTTAAGTATCTGATTACAGGGAAAGGATGCAATAGAGTATCAAAGATACAGTATCTTTGTTAAAAAATATTTGCATCAAAATTCTCAATAAAAATGAAACTCATTTATAATTTGTATATCATTAGAACGGAAAGATGGCTTGCCATCAAAAGTTTAGTTACAATTATAAAATAGAAATCCGATTGTTGATGGGAAATTATTGATAAAAGCTACAATACTAATTTAGATTAGATTTAGACTTTTATATATCAATTTCTATATAATACATTTAATCAAAATTAAAAATACTATAAGATCCAGGTCAACCTTAATAAAGTATCACTCTTAGTAAAAACTTAATGAGTCCATCAGAATTTAGACTAAAATAAACTCAAAATCTTACATTGAAAATATTCCACGAAACTGATCTAATTCATTAATCTTTAGCTCCATTAGAATAGGATATAAAAATTGAAATTTAAAGTTAACATAGCAGATAAAATTTATCAAAATCATAGCATAAACTATCACATAGTAGTCCAAAAAATAATCAGAATGGCTTATAAGTTACAAAATAATAGAGCAAAAGAAAGTAAATTCTAAATAAAGCGAAAAATGTTGTAACATAAGCTTTAAGCTATCAAGATGATCCAATAAGTTTAATTGATTAGCTGAATAATAGGAAAAATTATAAATAATGCAATGATTTTATGTTTAATATATTTGATAAAAAAATTGGTTTTGGGGGTATCTTAAATTGTTTCATTTGTAAATAACTCAGTGATTTCAGATAGATTGAATAAAACAGCAGACCAATAATAGCATCAAACTAAAAAACTTGAAATAACTTTGCCAGATTTAAGCCAAGTTGACAATGGAGTCTACAGCAACACGAATCAGCAAATCATAGCACAAATGAATCATAATTACTCAATTGACCATAAGACCGTGTATGTATCTAAAACTCAAGATTTACGAGAGAGCTCAAAAAAGTAAACTTCATCTATAAAGAAAAAGAGCCATGTCGTGAGAGAGTAGCTATAAGTTAATAATGGGGATAAAAAGTAGTTAGGCTCTTCTTTTGAAGAAATTTATTATTAAAAATACATAGATTTGATGTTAAAATTTTAATGCCTTTTTAACAAAAATTTTTGCTCAAATCTTTCAATTATTGTTAGAAATTATAATTATGAAAAATGAAACTGGCAGCAAGCTATACAAAACACAAGGAGAAAGACAAACAACATTTTAAGAAAATATGGAATATTTAATAAAAGAACTAACTCTTTCAAGTGGCTAATAACTCATGAAATCCTAAAATCAAGTAAATGATCAAAATTCTCATGCGTTTATGTCACAAAGGTTGAGACTAAAAAATAATGAGCATTAAAATCAGTTATTTTTTTATAGTTCTTAGTTTTATATTAATTGTACTTACATATAAAAAATTGGATATATTTTACTTACAAAAGCATTTGTCTAAAGAGGCACTGTCTAATAAACATGATAAAGATAGTACGAACAAATCCCCTTAAAAACAGTTTTGGATAAAAGAAAAAGAGAGTTTTAATGATTATCAGTAAAATCATTAATTGATTAATAATAGAGAATTCGATAGAAGCCACAAAAAGAATTATAAATTATTATATAAAATGATATATTAAAGGATATTTTTCCTTTCAATTTCATTTACTTTGTATAAAATTAAGACTGAACTCAGTCATAAATTTGGGTTGATGAATTTAGATTCTTAAAGCAGGGCTAAATCTTCAAGTTTAAATCATAGAAAAACATAAAATCACAGGTAATCATAGATTTTTTTAATTTATTTCTATATAATAATAATTTGTTTAAATATATATTGAGATATAATTAAAATTATAATCCAACTCTGTTTAAGTAAGTTCCAGAAGAAACAACATTGAATTTAGAATAATAAAATTAAGAATAAATGCCAAAGACAATTTACCCTAAAACACCTTAAGTTTAAATTAACATCAATAAGATTAGTCTTCACTATCAAATGCAAAAGATTAAGATTCTTTGCAGTAATATTAGCAAAATTATAAGTGATTTTATTTATTTTTAATTTATAACAAATTGTTAATATTTAATATAATTTTAAAATTCAATTAATACAAATGGCAGAGATATATTAATTATACTGACCATATTATTTAAAACTAAAAACTTTAGTAATAATAAAATCTAAGATTTCAAAATGTTAGAAATATGAAACAAGTATCTAGTTAGAGACCCCCAAATAGCATGGTTTTTGAATTAGATCTATCTCAGCATTTTAAGTTTAGGGACTCTCAGTTAATTAAAGCAAAAATAATGCAGAAAAAATTGCATACTATAAGTAATTTCAACAACCTAAATAAGCTTAGAGTTGATAATTTATATACTAAAATCTTCCCCTCCCCTCCCCCCAATATAAAAAGTAATTGAAATATAAGACTTTAATTTCAAAATTATGAGTCTTTTTTATATTTGATAGTCCAGGGAAATCAAAATCAATTGCAGTAGGAACTGAAAGTCCCATAGTAGAATAAATGAAGGTGGATAATTGGAAATAAATCCCATAAAATAATTTGAAATTGTAATTAACTTAAAATGACCTGTGCAGTCCTAATACAATACCTCTCCCTGAGCATAATTAAAATGTTAAGAAATTCCAAATTAACCAATATTTTAAAATATAAACACTATAATTAATTAATTTAATAAGTCTATTAAAATCATGTCAATTTATAAGCAAATACTTTAACTAAAGATTTGTTATATGTAATATTTTGGGAATAGAAATCCAACAAACGAAGTAACGGATACCCCCTCCAAATCTGGAACTTTTTAAAATTCCAGTTTTAAACTGGAATTCCAGATTTAAATCTGGAATTTTTATAAGTTCCAGATTTATATCTGGAACCATAATATGATTAAAATATTCCAGATATGTACCTGGAATTCCAGTTATAAATCTGGAATTCCAGTTTGAAACTGGAATTAAATTTATGGTTCATTATTATAGAGAAAAATATTTCATATTATTTTGTATTAAAATTATTTCATATTATTTTTGGGGGAAAGTTTCCTGCACCGGTTTATGATAAAAAACAATTTTTAGGGAAGTTTCCTGCACTTTTTAAAAGTTTTTTTTTCTATAAAATTAATAATAATTTTAACTATCAATCAACTCACAGACTAATTTCATTGATATAATTTCTTAACCTATTAGTCAATTTTTCTCTTCAGATTCCAACATCTGGCATATTTCATCTGATATTTGTTGGTTTCTGTCTATTAACCATTATATTGTTCTCTTCTGTTATCATAGTAATTATAAGTATTGTATCCATTAGTTATTGAAATTTTAATTCAATTTAGAATGTTTTTTTCCTACCTAAATAATGTTAGACTATAATTTTGTGAACAACTTAAATGATGTATAAATTTCCTCTTAATATTAATGAGTCATACAAATTTTTAATTTTATAATTTTTATATAATTTATTAAAATTTAAATAAAATTAAAAAAAAGTGCAGGAAACTTCCTCGAGTGCAGGAAACTTCCCCCCCCCCTTATTTTGTATTAAAATTATTGCAAAGGTTTAATACATAATTTAAATTAGTCTTAATAGATATTTAAATCAAAGCAAACCCTTTACAATAATTATAAATTTAATATTTTTTTTTAATTATTTAAAATTTTTTAAATAAACTTAACAATTTACTTAAAATAGTTAATTAAATGTAAGAATAGGAAAATTGCTATAAAATATATTTAAAAAAGTATTATTAAGTTTTAGTCATTATTGCATGTTCATATCGAGGAAAAATTTCTTGATAAAATTTAATCGATCGTATTATGGTTGTAACTTTATCAATCTAAAAAATTAACTCTCATATATGAACTCTTCACACCGGTCACCTCCTACCCTTGTACTATATGTCATTCGTACGTATTGCTTAAGTTCGCCCCACAATGATTCGATTGCATTTGAGTCCTTATTTAATATAGCAAATTATATTTATTATATTAAAATTATAGTACTTCGAAGGCTTATAAAGACCGGTGCTAAACTTTAATTAATATTTAATATTTAAACAAATTTCATAAATAGGTTTAGTCCAATACACTAAAATGAGGGATGGAATTTCTAACCCCTTTGTAAATTCAAAAAAAATAATTGAAAAATGTTAGCTTGTTAGATAATATATTTTTTCTATTATTTAAAAACAATATGAATTTAATTTATATTTGATTTCTAATACGAAAATTTTAATAATTCTCAGCAAATTTTAATTATTTTCAAGAGCATTAGGTTTTATGTAATGTTTATATTTTTTAATTGTATTATTAATAATTTACATTTCTATAATTGTTTTTTAAATAATGAAACTAAGCAAATATTTAACGAAATTTCAAATATGCGAAGAAAATTTAAAAATATTCTTTACAGAGTATAGTGAAAATTTCATTTTACCTAAACTATTAAATTATGAAAAATTTAGTTATATTTTGAAAATATTATGAACTTATATATTTTTAAACAAAAATAAATTATAAGGGGAATATAACTCAAAAAAGTGTTTTTAATTTAAATTATAAAAATTTATATAATTTTGAATGGACGTGTTTTTTATGGTCAATGTTAAGGTTTTGCCATTTTATGCTATCGTAGGATTTAAATCCATCATGATGGACGACAGCATTTTAAATAAGTAAATCTTTTTCTTCAATAATTAAAAAACATTAATATTATCAATATAAAATTTTCATACATTTATTAAAATCATTTTCATCAATTCCATTTTTGATGTATTACTCTATAACCCGAGTTGACCTATTAGGAACAAGGTATAATTTGGTTTTAGTCTTGTCGTCTCGCTGAATCATTCCGAAGATCCATAATTACCTTTGGTAAATAAAATATAAAAAAAATTATATGTTTTATTTATTAATCCTTATTTTTTAAATACTCACGGTTTCATCTTCGTCAGCGGTGATATGACTTCAAAGGGACTCATCGCATTCTATTTTAA